>AWWV01004899.1:0-15114 GCA_001974805.1 Corchorus capsularis | reverse complement strand
ATGCTTTTTGAATAAGGTTTCAAATTCTAGCACTGTGAATAGTAATGTGGGTAAACAAAAATATGTTATAAGAAAGTTTCTTCTCAATTAGGATCGATGGGACTTAACTACAGATGTTTGAATTTAGTTGAGATTGCTATTGAACATAGTAAAATTCATATATATACTAGATTGCTAAACACCGTCCCCATTTTACTAAATATCGCCCCCCTTTTTACATTTTTATCCTTTGTTCATATTTTGAACTTTCTAACTTCTTCAAACTCTCAACCTTCAAATCCTAAACTTCATTTCTAACAACTTCTTCAAACTTCTTTAAATTTCATTTCTAACAAATCTTCAAATTCATTTTCCTTCATTTTAATCATAGCTAATTAAATAAAAAGAATAAGCATGTAAATTGATACTAGTAGTTAGCAGTAAATTATTTAACTTTGAATAGCAGGATAAGGGTAGGCAAAATAGTACAAATGTGGGAATAATTGAATTCAGCACGCAAGTAAAAACTCCTTACTTTTAAAATTGGCGGCGCCTATGGTTTCTACTTGTAAAGCCTTAAGCCTGGCTGCGGATTTATTAGGTAGCCACTTAATCTGATGAGATCAAATAAGTAGGCTTTCTAGGTTATTTAATGTCAACCGTTGTAGATTCTTCCAGTTCATTCGCGTTTGCTTGGCATGTATGTGAAATGTTTTACTAAGCTGACAATTAATCTTCATGCTTAACTTGGCACTGTGCTTGAAGATAAAAAATTTGTTTTTCATCTCATACGACATACGCTGAATAAGTTCTTATTTGTGTTAAAAGTTGATCTTGATCGTAAAAATCAATCTCAAAAGTTAGGTGTTTCTGTGTTTAAAAATGTTTTTAACATTAATTAACTAAATAATTCCATAAGAAAATTAATAAAAATTGGTGAAGTAAAAAAAAATGTTTATATTAGTAGATACTATGGATGATACATCCTTACTTGGAAAGGCAGGCAGTAGAGGATTTTTATGTATATCACTTCACTTTAGTAACATCCTAATCAGCAACTTGTTCTTTTACAAACCCACTGTCCACTGACATATGCGATGATAGATATTTTTCCTTCTATTGGACTTACCCAAAAAATAAATAAAAGTAGAAAAGAGAAGGGAAAATAAAAATATAATATATTGTCCTTAATGGGAAAAGAGGAGAGGGTAATTGTTGATATGCACAACATTATATATAGTGAGTGGAAAACCTGAGAAAATGTCAAAGCAAATAGCAAGTTTCATTCTCTCTCAGCGTATCTACCATTTGTATTTTGAATTGTCTTTCTCTCTCAGCCTAAGCTCTGCAGTTTGAACCATGTGTATTGCTGTGTTTCTTTGGCAAGCTCATCCGCTCTATTCTCTTCTTCTGCTACAAAACAGAGATGAGTACCACAACAGGCAAGTTTTCATTTCACTTCCATCATTTCTCCACTTATCATAACAATATCAAACTATTTTAGCATTAATAACATATGGTGGATCACAACATGGTAATAATTATAGGCCTACAAAGGCAGTGGAATGGTGGGATGATAATGAGATTTTGGGAGGAAAAGATGAGGTTGCAGGAGGGACATGGTCGGCATGTTCAAGACAAGGAAGAGTAGCTTTTCTTACCAATGTGTTGGAGCTTCATACCCTCCCAGACGCAAAGAGCCGCGGCGACCTTCCTGTACTTTTCTTGGAGGTATGTATGCAATACTTTGAGTTCCTTTCGAGTTCAATTCACCTTACAAAAGACAGTGCATAAATTCAAAGGCTTCTCTTATTATTTCAGAGCACTAAGAGCCCCATGGAATTTGCAGAAGAGTTGGTTAAAGAGGCTCATAAATACAATGGGTTTAACCTGATACTGGCCGACATTCCTTCCAAATCAATGGTTTATGTCTCCAATAGGCCCAAGGGTGAACCCATTAGCATACAACTGGTTTCTCCAGGCCTTCATGTACTTTCAAATGCAAAGCTTGACTCACCCTGGCAGAAGGTACTATTATCTTTTGAGGCACAAAACCATATCTATCATATCATATCATATCATATCATAGAAAAAATGAAAAAAAAAAAAGGAAAAAAAAGAGAGAAGGTTAATGCTTTTCTATTTACAGGCTCAGCGGCTTGGTAAAAGCTTCAAACAGATGCTCACAAGATACGGTCAAAATGAAGTACCCATCAAAGAGATGGTTGAAAAACTTATGAAGGACAAAGTTAAAGCTGATAAAAGCAAGTTACCTGGCATTTGTGCTCTGGACTGGGAGTACAATCTTAGCTCTGTATTTGTCGAAGTGGAGACTCCGCTGGTAAATTTTAAACTATACATTCTACTCCAAATGTTGAAGATTTAGTTGTTTGCTCATTCCATCTGATTTCTGGAATACAGGGGCTTTATGGCACAAGGAGCACAGCAGCATTGACCATACGTCCTGGTGGGGAAGTTAGTTTTTATGACAAGTATCTTGAAAATAATGTCTGGAAAGAGAGAACCATCAATTATCATATTCAGAAGCTCAAGTAGATTAAGGTGGTGAACCTTCCTCGCCAAAACAAGAAGATATTTAATCATCATATATAGTATCTATTTACCTCTGTATGCCATTAAGAATTTTAATTACATGCAATGAAAATATACTATGTAATGATGCAGGCCTGAAAAGGCACAATCAATAAAACAATAGATGAAAATGTGTCAAACAATTCAATAGGCAGCTGCAAAAATTCCTTCTACTGGAATTATTATGAAATTTGAGCATAAAAAAAAAGGGAAGAGCCTGGTTTAGGACTCAGTTGACCGAACTATATATGCCATTGCTACTGGAGAAGAAGTAGGAAGAAAATGCAGCATATTGAAATACCCAAATAATTATCCAAAAATCAACACTGAACACTCAATCAGAGAAACAAGCAGATAAATATGTACAAGACATTGAGCCTAAAAATCCCAATAAATATAATGATACTACTTACGGTTCACTAGAGTCTAATGCATCTGGCAAAACCGCAAAAGATCCATCTGGAACTGGAAAGTTGAATTAACAAATTTAGGTTAAAACTGCAACATCAAAAAAATGAAAATGCAATTCCATTGCGGAACCACTCTTTATGGTGCAGGTTTCTTTTTCCATTTTCAAATCCTTTCTAGTCAAAAACATAGGTTGCTCACATGTGCATGAGAGTTATGTCCCAAGTCTCATTGGATTTAGATCACTCAAAAAGATTAGATCTTGATATACAATAGGATAGTACTCACAAGAAAGCAAACGCCTAAATTTCAAAAACTTGACCTCATTTCTTCCTCAAGTTGCGACAATTGTAATAAGGTATGTTTATCCAATGAAAATCCTGCCATCTCTGCCTCCTTACAAATCTCTTTACACTTGGCTAGTCTCCTGGAAGCCATGTAAATATTAATCAAGTGTCGGTAGATGTCATATGATGGAGAGAAACCTGCTTCCTTCAGTTTCGAAAAGTATCTTGCAGCTCTGGGGAGATCATTAAGAGCAACAAAAAGCCTTATAGCCACACTATACGCAGGAAGATCAAAAAGACATTCTGAGGCCTCCATTTCCCAAACCAGAGCTAAAGCCTCCCTGTACTTCTTGTCAGAATAACGACTATGAAGCAGTGTTGTGTACATGACCACAGTAATGTCACGCCCAGATTGTTTGAACCTGTTAAACAAGCTCTCCACAATCTCGAATTTTCCAAGCCTAATGCAGACCTTCATGATGGCTGTACAATCCTGCTGACTTAAATTCAAATCATCTCTTTCCCCAAGATCATCCAGTAAGTCCACTACAAGCTTGTGTTTATCTGGATTCTTTCCAAGCTCCAATATTAATTTTGCATAAATGCTTGAATCCAGCATTCTTTTACTTTCCTTGGCAACTGAGAGAAGTTTCCAAGCAAGGTTCACGTTTCCACCTTTGATGAACCCTTTCACCATTGCCTCAATCACACTCCTAGTACTCAAGCTAGCGAAATTCTCCAAGTTGACTGGCACTTTTAGTTCATGGTTCCTTGCCAAGACCTCAACAGTTGAACTCAAAATCCTATCATCTGGGAACAAATGAGGCTGCTTCTGAGCCCAACAGAGAGTTTGCAGAGCTCTCTGTGGAAGACCTATGTGACCCAATTCCCGAATTGTCATTGACAAGGAACTCTTGCGCAAAAAAGGAGCCCACTTATTGAGGACTGCAGAAACATCTTCATGGGAAGCAAGGCCATTAATCTCTCTGGCTAAGCCGATGAGAAAGCTTGGGTTCTTGTATAACTGTTTCGATACAGTCGCACGAGAAGAGATTACCCTTGGAGAAGCCAATCTAACGTGTTTCTTTGGCGTAGGTAAACCCAACGGCCGTAGCTTGTGAGGAAGTGGGAGAGGAAGAGGCCTCTCTCTTGCTAATTTTCCAGGCTTCTGAGGGATTCTTCCTTGAAAAAGTGACGATATTGCTTCCACCTCATCTGTTTCCCAAAAAACAGTATTCTCCTCCTCATCATCTTCTTCTTCTTCTTCTGCTTCTACTACTACTACTTCTTCTTCTTCAGGCGAATCCATATCTTGAGCGTCAGTGGCGGTGTCTGCTCCAGTTTTAGGCTTCCGCAAGAATAAATTGACGCCAAGTTCTGGAGGAAGCTTGGTACGACGCGGAAAACGGAGGTTCTTCTTGGGTAGCTTTCCATAGCAAATTCTCGTGTTGGGACGCGCCATGGAAATTACTGAAACGCCATTTGATTCTTTTCCATTCAAAGGCATGGCAGGATATAGGCTGACGGATATTATAAACATGCTTCGCTTCTGGATTGAAACTTGGGCAGCAGAAATGGATGCTTCAAATGTTTTGATGTCTGATGGGAATTTCCTCAAACAGTTAATCTACGTAAAAACCGTTATTCCCTGACAGCTTGCTTTGGAATTTAGATGTCTGTCTATGTCTCTATCTGTTACTTACTGAACTGGGTTGCTAGGCAGGCGATTGGATTGGACTTGCACCAACCAACCATTTATATATGGGTTGATTGGGGAACCCTATCAGTAGGCCTTCTGATATCCGGGTTCTACTCAGCCCTGGGGCTGCAATAAACTTTCGGTTGAAATTTTTTGACCAGAAAACCCCGGGGCTACAATTAAGAAAGGATATTTAGCAGTTGCTTCTTTCGGCTAAGGTTTTCTTCGTTGAAAATTGAAATAGAAATTTTGCAGAAGGAAAATTTATCCATGTTAAAAGTTATACGCAAGTACATTTGGCTTCATGTAGCATGTAACCCCATATGGCTATATACTCAGATTTCCTTCTCTTGAAAAAAAAAAAAAATGCTGATGCATAAGAGAAGTGGACTCCCCAGTCCACTTACAAAGTAAAGTAACTATAGAGCCTAACCAGGCAATAAAATTTTTAATCAGCCGAGTTCTCAGAACTATACATCATCTGCAACAAAAATTCTTGGCGCTCCAGATGGGTAACCAAATAAGGCTCTCATTTACCTCCCCGCATTTGCAACAAGGAAAGTGTAAGCCTTACAGCATAACTGTGTATCAATACCTATGTATTCAGCAAAAGACTTCCAGCTCAGAGTTAACACGCGGTCATCCGGTATCAGCTATAACATTTCCCTCTCTAATTGCATCTGCAACATCTTTAATTGCTTCCCTAATGCTTTTATATCCTGGAGCCTTTCATGATGTTGTAGACTGGGATGCTGTATATTCATGTCATTGTCATCCATAGCCAAATCAACTACATCTTGCAAAAGATTACCATCTTATAGCACTTCACTAATTGATTAGGCCATATGCTGCTCCTCTAACTGAACAGAATACTTGATTAGATGGAGCAGAACCAGAGCAGGCAACAGGTCTATCAATTCCACAAGCTCAACTCTTCTGCATGGTCTATATAGGTCTGCATTCAAAGGGCAAAATGTTCTTAAATAGAATGTTGCCAGAAGGGAAGCTCCAGAAAAAGGATGCTGTATTATCAAAGGTGGCTTGTTAATTGAGACTGGTGCTACCTTTCTCTTTCCTCCCAAGGTTCAGGGATTTTCCCCCATATTCGCACATCTTTTCCCATATTCAGCAATAACTTGAGCCAAAATCAGCATTCAGCTGCTATAGTTGTTTTTTCGTCACTCTGTTTCTTCTTCTTTTCACTTTGCTTATGTGACTTATTCAATGTTTGGTCAACCTTGGAGAAAATTTTAGAGACAGTGAATCCAGCTTCTTCGAAAATCTTTGCTCTATGAGGAATCAAAGCATTGCGAAGAACGACATCAACTCCATCATATGTCCAAACCCCTAAAACTGCCTCTCCTTTAAGTCCAATAGCAAACCAACCGATACCAGCAGCAGCAATGTCCACTGAACTTGAATCCCAGCTATTACCAGAAACATGGAACTCCTTTCTCACCCAATTGCCAAGTTCTTTTACTCGTTCCTGCCCTATTGGTGGCTAGAGCAAGCAGCAACACAGAAAGTGTCAAGGGTATAATATAACATATAAACAAAATGCTGTAAAAGCAAAGTGATATGAAACATGCAGTGCTTCCAAAGGCTGTGACTTTGAGATACTAAAATATAAAATTGCCAGGAAGAATACGAGTAATGCAATTTGAAATTATGAGATACAGCAGAATGAAAAAAAAGGATTTACAATGCGTCACTTATACCAAGGGGAAGGTATTACATCATTGTAGCTCAATATACCTGTAATTGACGTCCAAAACGATCCTCTAGCATTCTCTGTGCATTTTCAGTTTTCCCCACGTGTAATGGTAGATAAGGGGATGCCCAAACTGTAACATACAGAGAATCCACGGATGACTCCTCAATATCCAGCCTCATGAGTCCAGCAATGTGAACTGTGTGGCCTGCCTGTCTCATTCAAATATATTAGTGTTAACCTTAGCCATAAATCATCAAACTATAAAAGGAAACAAAAAATAGAAACCAGAATTTTCTAGCACAATGCACCTGTTTTCTTTTATTATTATTATTTTGGTTACAAGTTTAGGTGAGGAAATGCAACCATTTTCCCATTAACAAGAGAACAACTGAAAAATCAAGCAGCAAAAATGAATCGAGAATCTGATCTTAACAAAATAAGAGATTCATGCACAGAACATAGCAAGAGCAAATCTCTGGCTAAACAATTTAGGTAGCTAGCATATTTTACATGAGAAACTATATGACATGTTGACTAATGCTACCTATTTTGAGACTAACCTTGATTCTATACGTCCTCGGTTTCAGCTCCTTACTAACATAGACAAGCTCTGGTCAACCTAGTTGTCATCTGATGTGGCTGCAAAAGCCCTGGAGTATCAAATAACTTTGCTTGCCCTGGCAGCACCCCTTCCACCCTTACTATCCCCAGAGTTGTCCCGGGCACTGGTGCCTCCGTTAAGAAACCAATTTTCCCACCAACACACTTCCCAATGGCATTAATCAATGTACTCTTCCCAGCATTTTGGGCCCCCACTGCCCACACAGTCCCTCTAGGCCCTGCCATCTCCACAATGTCCCCCACCAAGCTCTTCAGTCCGCAATCCCTCACAGGACTCGCAAAATGCAATTTTGCAATCGTGCTAGCTCCAACCTCCCGTGATCTCTGCCTCGCCCAATGTTCAAACCGCGTGGGTGACAAAGAGCTTGGTAAAAGATCAATTTTAATTACTACAAGCACAATCCTAGGCACATTTCCAGATTTCCCCTGTTTCCAAGTTGTGTAATTCTCTTCAGTTACATGAGATACAAGTTTTGCTACTTTTCTTGGAAATGACCCATCAAAATCAGATGCATCTACCACCATTAAAACCACTGACCGAGCTCCTGACACCGATGCCAATCTCCTCCCAACTGTATGATCAAAATCAAATTCAGGCAATAAATTCTCCACGGTTGGATCCTTCACCTTGCCATAGTGCCGCAATGAGTGGCATCTAGCACAAACCACAGGCTTTTCAGGCATTTCTTTATCTAAGTTTTCTTCTTCAAGGTCAGGGCTTTCACCCTTTTTCCTCAAAAAGCATGCCTTTCTTGAGAAAGTCAGTAAATTCAGGTTCTGTTGGCACAGGTACCAAGTAGCGGGAATCTGTTTTGAGCATCGGGTCCTTTGTCATTGTTGGGGGCTTGATGAAGAAACCAGGGGCTTTAGGATCTGAGTCCTGCATGTGTACCCCACATCCTGGGCAAACAACATTGTTGGGAGTGGCATCATCATAATTTCCATCTCGGTTCAGGGTCAAAGATTTAGAAGAAGAGGGCTTTTTATGCCTTTTTGGTGGTGACAGTGTGGCTGTAGATTGAGAGCAGAAATGGTTGGTGTAGAACAGGAGGTGTGGCAACCTGTTGGAGATTTGGGGCTCTGTGGGTAATAGCGGAAGTGAAGTTTTTGCTGTTGTACTTGAAGTGAAGGCTTCCTCGAAGAAGACAGAGATTTGGGGCTTTGTGGGTAATAGCGGAAGTGAAGTTTTTGCTGTTGTACTTGAAGTGAAGGCTTCCTCGAAGAAGACAAAGAGAGAAAAGAGAGATTTGAGTTTTGAGGGATAAAGATTTCTGGCTCTATTGATCATTTCTCTTCGGTTGCAATTGCTCTGAGTTTCTTCCCTTTGTCCGTGATACTAATTTAAGGATAAATGTGCATTGCCCGTGAGACCTTGAAAACAAATGAGAAAATAATACCACCTGAACAATTAGAACTTACAGTATAGTAATCTTAAAATACAGTCTTTACATTCAATTTCAATACCGCCTAAACCCTACAATTTATTGCCAAAAAAAAACCTAAATCAATTTCAATAATACACCTAAACATTAAAAGAAAGTGACAATTGGACAAAAGATTGGGCCAAACCAAATCTTCATCATTCATCTAAAATGGCTCAAAAGATAGTTTTTCACATTACACAATACCACAACGCATGAATAAAGTAAACAGACCAGTCATGCACCTAGCAATATTCCCATCTGTCAAAAATCAACATAATATTATTTTCTAAGAACAACAAACTACCCTAAGGACACAGAAACTAATCTATATAGTATACTTCCATGAGCCTTGCATGGACCTCCTCATAATCAAACATGCGTTGGTGAAGAAAAGGAGAAAAAAAATGAAAAACAAATCTAAACAGTGGGATTCGAACGGTGGCCTGGTTTTAAAATTTTGTTGTTTCAGTATGTCTTCACATTTTTTAATTTTTGAAAACCATTTTCTTCAAAACATGAATACACTTTTTTTTTTCTTATTTTCACTTTCATTTTCTAATTTTTGTTTTCCTTTTCCTCTACCAAACAAATTTTCCAAGCCTTTTAGAAAATAGAAAATGGAGAACAGGCTTGTTTTCTACTACCGAACAAAGCCTAAGTTACTACTGAAGAAACAAATTAGAAGGCACACACCAAAAACTACATAATTCAGCAATTATTTATGCAATCATTTAGATATCTGGGTAAATACTAATAAAACAAAGCCTATGAGCCCCAAACTTATTCTCCAAACGCAGGTGAAAAGAACTCCTCCAATACAACGCACTCATCACCACAAAATCAGGTGCAATGTTGAAGGGCATCAGCAAATATACTTGTCAACAAGTGAACTTACCTGAAGTTCAGAGATCAAGTGTAAAAACATCATGTGCCCTAACTTTGCACCAAAACATTTAAAGTGTTAACAACATGTTACGTGGACTCAGTCATACCCTTCTCCGACAACAAAAGATTACCGTTTTCCTATAATGAGCCAATCAACTGGTGACAACGATCCAGGGTCATTGGAAATGACAGACAAAATTATATAATTAGATTGTAAAAAAGGCACTTAATTGAACACCAATGATTCACCATGGGAACTATTAAATCACCGCATTGCAATTCGTTTTCTTCTCAATCTTTCTAGCAGATTAAAAGCAAGAAGCCCTAAACATAAATAACTCTCAATTAAAAACATTTAAAGATTTTCCCTAAAAGAACCCTAAATGTAGAAAATAGTTTACTGAATTTACCAAACCCTAATTCGAAGTTGCAAGGTTCATAAATGACCAGAAAAAGCACAGTAATGAGAAAAAGGAAAAAAAATCAGCGAATGCTGAAAACAAAAGATTAATTGATGAGAATAAATCTGACCTGTTGAGGAGAGGAGGACGAGCCAGAAATCATTTTCTCCAAATCGACGGCGGGGGCACTTAGTGGAGAGTGTAAACAGGTTAATACTAACTTTACAGGTCTACCAATACGCTCCTGTTCTCATGGGCCGGCCCTTGCTATCTCAACCTATTATGAAGACTTGGGCTCCCTAATTTATACTAATTACCTATACCAATTATAACGTGAAATCTTGAGTTTGTCTCACGAGTTGATTCGGAAACAAACTCATTTTTTAAAAAATTCAAAAGAAAATAAAAACTACCTATTGAAGGATAACTATAATAATTATATTTAATTTATATCATTTAAAAAACTACCCATTAAAAAAAACTACCACAAACTACATTTAAATTATTTTAGTTTCATATTCACTTCCTGTATATAATAGTCCAAGTTCATAATGTTTTGGAGATTAAACATGAATATCTATCTATCTATAGTAATTATAATGTCAAAACCTGAGTTTGTCTCACGAGTTGACTCGGAGACAAACTCAGTTTTTTAAAAATTCAAAATAAAATAAAAACTACTCATTTTAAATAAAAGCTACCCATTATACCAATTTTAGAAAAAAACTACCCATTATAAGATAAATATAATATTTAAATTTATTTATATCATTTTAAAGAAACTACCTATTGAAAAAAAAAAGTTATTATAAACCACTCACGTAGTGAGTGCCCTGTGTCTTGTGTGTGTGTGTGTGTATATATATATATATATATACTAATTATAATGTCAAAACCTGAGTTTGTCTCACGAGTTAACTCGGAGGCAAACTCAGTTCTTTAAAAATTCAAAATAAAACAAAAACTACCCATTTTAGATAAAAACTACCCACTATATAATAAATACAATATTTAAATTTATTTATATCATTTTAAAAAAACTACCTATTAAAAAAACTGTCACAAACCACTCACGTAGTGAGTGTCCTGTGTCTTGTACTATCTATACTAATTATAATGTGAAGTCCTGAGTTTGAGACAAACTCAGTTAACAAAATACTTAAAAACTAAAACTACCAATATGAAAGAAAATCACCAATTAAAGGGTAAAAATGTATTTGCAACTTTTAAAAAATAAAAAGAAAACCACCCCCAAACTTAATTAATTATAGAAGAAGCTACCACTAAATTTTCCAAAAAAAAAAAACTACCAACTATTTATTATCTACAGATTTAATTTTAAGAAGAAATACATATGAAAGTGTTTATTTCAAAATTCATAAAAAAATAAATAACTACTATATTTTTTACAAAAATAATTGCATTCACAGAGTGAATGTGTCAGAGTCTAGTATATAAAAGTACGAGTTTTGTAAAACTTTTGAATCGACAATTATATCTTTATTTTTTTGAATATATTTCTTAAATGTCCTTGCTTAAACTATTGTAGTTGTATTCTACTAAAAACTCTATATATTCAATTATTAAATCTAATATATTTATAATTTCTTTATTTTTACCATTTTACTATTTTTCAATAAAAATTGGATATATTAAACTTTTTCATATACAGTATATTTTCATTTAATTAAATTCAATATTATATAATTATTTTATTTTTACCATTTTAATTTAAAAGGTTATTGTGATTGACATATTCTATTTGATAGTTTCATGTATTATTATGATTAAAATTTATTATTTTCCTAACGTGCAATTATTTTATTTTAATCTCTTGATCTGATTCGAATTGATTCAGGTTCGGATCATTAAGGATTTGCAGTTGGGTCATTTCGGTTTCGGATTGAGCGGATTTTTTAGTCGAATCGGGTTGGATAAGGTTTGATTTCAGACAATCGAGTCGGATTCCAGTACTCGAGTGAAAATTTGTCAGTTATAATAATAGGTTTCTTTAAGATAAAATTAGTAGTATGCTTAAGATTTTAATTTTAATTTAATTTAAACATATTGGATCACACGTGAAAGTGATAACTAGTATATATATATATTCTTCTTCCAAAAAAAACGTGGATATATTTTCAAGTGGTTGCTCGGCAGTCGGTACATTCTTCACTATTTGCTTCTTTCTACAATTCTTGTGGCAAAGTTATCCAATATTCAAGGCATAGTATAATTATATAAATATAAATATAAATATATTCAATTACATTACAGATAAAATTGATTCAGGAGATTTTATCTTTGTTTTTAATCAAAATTAGCAGACTAAGATCAAATCCAGTTGATATTTAATTATTTGTTTAATAAATAAATAAATAAATCATTTTCTTAGTTTAAGGTAAATTCACATGGAATGTTCAAGCGTAAAGACTTATTCTAAATGTGATAAGATAAGGATAAGATCATAAGATTTCATTTGTAATCCTAAAAAAAGATTAGCAACGATTAGCGTAGGCTTCATCAACAAATTTGTTAACCAAACAGTAGCAATTTTTTTAACGGCCTTTATTGTGCCTGTGCAAAGCCAAATGGTAGGACAATAACAACATGAGGAAAGGAAGGAAATTGGAGCTTAGATAAACAGTACTTGAAGCGTAACGGTAATACTACAATTCATTCAGACCAACTTTTCTTGCTGATTATTATAGTATAGTACTAAACCAAATGGTAGGTTCTCGCAAAAAAAAAAAAAACAAATGGTAGGGGCAGAAACCAAGAAAATAAAGTCCTTCCGGGCGTCGACGCAAAAAATAAAATAAAATAAAAGGTTCTGACCGAATTCCAATATGCCCAAATTAACTACCAAAAATTCACCAGCGGCCTTATCAGAATTCACAAAACATAGGCTGGCACAAACCAGAGAAAGTCAAAAAAACAAAATTATTGATCTAGAAAACTAGGAAGAATCGTCCCATTTCCAAGTCAACACATAGGGAGCACATGAAAAAAGTCAACAGTCAAAAACCCCCAAGGGTAGTGTCATCAAACCATAAACCCCCAAACCAGACAAAAATAGGCACCGAATGCATCCAGATATACTAACTATATAAAAAGTAAAATGTCAGAATTCATCACAGCACTGAAAACAAGATTCGAAGGCAACATGATGATGATGATTATATTAAGTACATTTATTTTACTTGCAGAATTTATTGCGTAACTGAAAAACAAATAGTAAAACAATCAAGAGCCATAGATAGCCACTGGAAATCAACAAAAGTAATCACTACAATCATTAGGTTTGAAAGAACTATAAAAACAAAGGTTATAAAAACGAGAATGGTCATCACCATCAACAAAAATCATATGCTTTTTAACAACAATTAATAAACCAGAAGCATTTGAAACAACAAAATACTACCAAGAAATGCATATTGGGATGGAAAGTAGTAAATTGAAGTGGACTAAATGCTCTACAAAGATTTATCTAAGCCATTCAACTTTAAATCGAAAGTACATATAGCATCCAAATCTCCCATCTACAACTATTAATTTCTGAAGGTCAAAAGAAACCAACAGGGTTCAGAGGTACATTTTCCCTTTAGATGACATGAGCATCTAAAAGAATAAACATCGAAACATCAAAAGCATTAACATAAGATCGATCAAACACTATCACAGCCTACATTGATTATGCTATCCTTCCTGATGGATCTTCCTACTCATCATCATCCTCCTGCATACAACGGTAAAAAAAACCATTTCAAAAACGTTTTCAATAACAAACAATACCAATTGCAAAACTAAGACTGAAATGTTGCAACACACACCTCTCCGCTGCCATCTTCGTCATCCTCATCATTCACCTCAGAAACAGACTTCTCAGACTCCACTTCATCATCAGCTTGGGGACCCTCAGCCTAGCATTATTAGAAATGAATTTTACCAATTGTTAGCAATCCAAACAGATCCTACAAACATTTAAATGGACAATCTACGAAATGGATTAATAGATTAAGTAAATAAATTACCTGTCTCTTATTGTAAGCTTTCATGTTCTTCTCATACTCAACCTTTCGCTTCTCTGCCTTAGCAACATAAGGTGCCTTTTCCTAAAACCATTAAAAGTTTGAATTAATCAACTGATACATACATTTCCATAATTCGATTATCAAATCACATAAGGTGCTGTTTATTAAACACTTACAGCCTCAGACATGCTCTTCCATTTATCTCCTCCAGCTTTGCCGACCTAAATTTGATTAAACGAGAAAAACAAGTAGCAAATTTTAAATTAAAAGATATCCAAGGACAGATGCCTATGACCAAAAGAAAGCAGGAATCGGTGCTTTTGTGCTTACAGCAGCAACAGACTTGTTCTTGGGATGATCCTTCTTATATGTCTCGCGGAACTCCTCCCTTCACATATAAATAAAATCAAAATTAACTAATCAGATAGAATATGAAGACAGATCAATAAAATCATTCCGAGGGCTCAATTTTGCTTTGACCATATAAAAGAAACGTTCAATTCACCTCTTTGAAATTTTAAACGCCAGAGTTTTCCACGCAGCAAACGGAACAAACCAAAAAATTAAAGAATAACCGACAAATACAGGAGAGAATCGTGAATGATTACATGAAAACGAAGAAGGCACTGGCAGGCCTCTTTGGCTTGTTTGGATCCTTGGCTGCCTTCCCCGATTTCCTTCCTCCAGCTTTGGTGGTTGGTTTCTTATTCACGGAGAGCCTATCAAAAAATCACAAAATCAAGTCAAACAAAGCGAATAAAACCTCATCTAGATCTGAGATCATAGAACACGCGATCTAAAGATGCTAAAAGATATACACAGAGAAAAGAGGAGAAAACTTACTTAGCGCTCTTGGTATCTGACTTGGATTTACCTCCCTTCATGACGAATCCTGGAAAAACAACCGCAGATCAGTGAAATTAACAGAAGAAATCGATAGAAAATCGCTAAAAATGGAAGAAAAACGATGAAAATCGAGGGGAATCGAAGGAGAATACCTGGTTGGTGAACTAGGGTTAGGGTTAGAATAAAGAGAGAGAAAGGGGGAAAATAAAAGAGAGAGAGAGAGAGAG
>AWWV01004895.1:0-20218 GCA_001974805.1 Corchorus capsularis | reverse complement strand
GACTAACCCCTGCTCTTTCCATCCTATCCTGTACGCCCAGAGCTTCATAATGCATACCTTTCTTACAATACATTGCAATCAAGGTATTATATGTAAAAAGATCCGGGAAAACACTCTTTGATTCCATCTCACTCAACACTTTTTCTGCCTTCTCAACGTCACCACTCTTGCAACAAGCATGAACCAACACATTATAAACATGTAAATTCCCAATCACCCCAAGTCTAACCATTTTCTTATAAACTTTCCATACAGTATCGATCAATTTCTCTTTAACTAAACAATTCAAAAGCACAGTACAAGCATGTAAATGAGGCTTTAAACCGTGAACTCTCATTGCCTCAAAAACCTGTAAAGCATCTTGGGTCTTTCTCAATTTCCCATAAGATATCACCAACCAACTCAAAACATGAGAATTCACCTCAAAGTCCGAATGGGTACTAACCAAAGCATTCAAAACAGAATTTGATGACAGGAAGTCTTTGTTTGAAATTTTGTCGAGCAAGTTGTGTGCTGTCTTGAAATGTTTGTGTTTGGTTAGGATGTGGACCATTGTCCAAGTGGATTGCAGGGAGTGGGTGTAGTTCGGAACAGAAATTTCAACCCATTTAAAGAAAGACCAAGAAAGAGGAGGACTGGAAGTGTGAAGAGAGAGCTGGCGAAGGAGTTGGTTAATGGAGTTTGAGGTTATATGGGTGCAAATTTTGGGTTCCAAAAGAGTGTTCCAATGACCCTTTATGATAATCGTGAAGATGGTTTGAGTGAATCGGGCTGAGTTAGCCATTAGAAGCACTGATTTAGCTTCATTTTCAAGTCTAACTAACGATCAAACTCTCTGTTTCATCGTTTGGGATTAAAAAGACAGTGGCATGTATGCATTGGTGGGAAGATGCCGCGGTCAAATCTTATTTCCCTTTTTATTTTCTTTTCCTAAATTTCCTTCATATAAATCAAAATCAATTTAGTTCTGTCCGTTGGGCCGGACCAAAAGTTTCTTTATAGGCCCAACGAAGCGTGGAAGCCTAAAAAAACTGTAGAGAGATGTACTCCAACTCATAGGAGAATAGCTTAGAAAAATTGTTTCTTTAACGGTCAAAAAAAAAAAATTTACTTGTGCAGTAATAATTTTGCTTTTATATACCATTGATTCTTAATGCTTTGATCGATAAGTTCAAATTTTATGGAGTTAAACTTGTGTATATGTATACTAAGGTTAATAAGCATAATAATGTATTTGATTAAATCATCCTTCACTAGAACACAAAAGTTAAACCTATCTATCTCAACAAGCCAAATTCCACATAGCTAAAATATGAAGGAACAGCTAATTGCAATGTACCATATACTACATTTTAACATTTTATTGATTTAGTAGAACATTATACAAAGTAGTATATATATAGTGATCGTCTGAATTTTTTGTTACTTGTTAAAAGTGTGTGTGATTAAATTTACAATGTTTTATATGTTATAATAATTATATCTTCGTTTCCTCTTGTTCAATTTCTTCTTCTTTTTTTCAAAAAAATCAAAAATAAAAATAAAAAATTAAAGCATTATTTATCCAACGGAAGCAACAAATGTGAAATTCCCTTGCTCATACTACTTTCTAATTGGTCCGAAAATTTGATTATTACTGTAAGATACCTTTAAAAAGTAGCTCTAATGTGCTTGTCACCATCATTAGGTGAGAAAAAACAATGCTTAATTTTCCTCTTAAATCGAATGAGTGCTTTTAGTTGGAACATACTTGTTTCGACTTTTAACTGCAATTGCCTCCTATAGTTGTTAATGAACGAAAGTATCTGACGTGGTATTGTTACGTCAGCGGTTTGACGGTGTCGTTAGATTGGGGAGGTAAAACATCCCAAAATTGAAGTTCATGAGGTAAAACGTCCAAATGTTATAAATTCAATGGAGAAAATGATAATTTAGTCGTTGTTAATGGAATAGTTCAATTTTGATGGAATGGAATTTTTGATACTTTTAATGATACTTTACCCTGGGGCTTTGATTTAATTTTCTAAATAGAATGGAATTTTTGGATTCTCATATCTGAATCCGATAGTTTTTTCAGAGCCTATTTTTGACAATTAGGGTGTGTTTGGTGCAGCTTTTGGCGCATTTAGAAGGCCTAATCCACATTTGGCGCATTAGGGCATTGGTGAGACTAGCTGACATGGCTCCCTCAAAAAGCCAAAGTTTCAAACGTAGCAAAATGCTACTTTTGAAGCTTTTGGTTTCTTTTATTTTCTTTTTCCCATTTTTGATCTTTATTTATTTATTTATTTATTTACTTTATTAAATTAATTTTTTATTAATATGTTAGTATATATTAATTTTTATTGATATAATTCTTTTGAATTTGAATATTTTATTTAAATATAAAAATAACTAATTTAATTAATTAAAAATAATAAGATACATATATATAATTAATAATTTAATAGTATTATATCTCTAAAAAATTAATAAGTAATTGAAAATTATATATAATAATACATTTTTATGTTACTATATATATTTAATCGTCATTTTACACTCTCATCTTACCACCACACCAAACATACATTTTTAATTATTGGTGAAGTTCTCAAAGCTACAATTCTAATCTCAAATGTACAGTACCTAATCTCCCCATTTCAACCTCCACCACACCAATCTCACAGCTCTGCCAAACAGAGCCTTAATCAAAGACTTTGATGCCATTTATTTGAGTTTAACTTTTCTTTTGGCCAAACACTTACACCTTGTATATACTTACATTCGTATTCAATTTGGTTAGGAAATAATCTCATGAATTAAAAAAAGGATGGTAAGACAAGGATTGTTTAAAGACTTTTAATTGTTTAAAATGATTGTTTAACAATTTGTTTAGTATATACTTACATTCTTATTGTTCCATTTGGTTAGGAAATAATCTCATGAATAAGATTAAGGATGGTAAGACAAGGATTGTTTAAAGAATTTTAATAAAAAGGATAAAATTGCATTTGGATTGAAGAATAAAATTTCTGTTATGGGACTTTTCACACCATGATCTTAATATGGGCTAACAAGGCCTATGAAAGGTTAAGTAAACATATGAGCAATTAGAAATAATGAAGCTAAGGCATTACCTAGCCAAATGGCTCATATATATAGAAACTTATATAATGGTAAGTGCAAGTTAAATGGGGGCTGGTAAGTGCAAGTTGAAATGGGGCAATTAGCCTTTTGGCAAGCTCAAGTTAGGTCCTAACCTATCCTACAAATAGGAGGTTATGACATGTTGAAATCCATCCCGTAAGAGAGCAATAAAAAAACTCATAAAATCAAAGCTCTCAAATCCATCATCTAGCCAATTCACATCCGAAAATCTTTCCCATAAGTTTATGCATATATGCTTGATACTCTTGTAATTTCTCTTTAAATAATGAAATACTATTAGTGTGTTTGGATTGAGGGACTAGTAAGGAACTGGATGGGACGGGACGGAACGAGAGATCTTTTTAGTTAATGACCCATGTTTGGATTGGAAATTTTGAGGACCAATTTTGATCATTCTTGATCCTTATAAGTCCATAATTTTTGGTACTCCAATTTGGAGTACCAACAAGGACCAACAAAGTTTTTATTTATAAAATGTTAGGTGATCCCTCGTGTTCCTTACTTTTTATATTTTAAACAATCCAAACAAAGATCGGTCATTCCCTTCATTTCCTTTAAAAATCCCTCATTTCACATCCCATCCCGTCCTTTATTGATCCCTCAAAAAATTTATCCAAACATACTCTTAAGTACTATCCGAGGACGTAGGCACATTATTGGCCGAACCTCGTTAAATCTGGTGTTCTCTCTTCTCCATTGTTTTTATTATTTTGGTGGAGACAATTTAACCTCCATCATTTCACAATAATTTCGAAGAATTTTCTCAATGAAAGCATAATTTAGAAGCACAAATAAAATTGTTAACCTTATAAAAAGCATATGATGGTTGGGAAAAAAAAAGCATATGATGGTTGGCTAAAAAAATAAGCATATGATGTTGAAAATTATTACAAAATAAAAGCACAATATAGCTACCGGATATTGGACAAAAAAAAGCCATTTACCTTGTTTTTTTATTATAATTTGTTTATAATATTCCTCTTTTATAATTCTACCATCCATTTACACTAGTCTTTTGTTAGTAATTAAAAAAATATTATTTTCAGTTTTTCAATAGTATATTCTCTTATTTTCTTTCTTTCTTTTTTTTTACCTTGTTTTTTTTTAATAGTTTGTTTATTATATATTCCTCTTTTATAATGCTACCATACCATCCATTTACACTAGTCTTTTGTTAGTAATTTAAAAAATTACTATTTTAAGTTTTTTTGGTTAAAATTACTATTTTCAGTTTTTCAATAGTATATAAATGGCTAAAATCTCAATTAGGGCCCTGAACTCTGTCAAAAGGGTCAAATAGGTGCCCAAACTATGAAAAGGTCAAATTAGTGCCTGAACTTTTCGATTTGGGTCAATTCAGTCCAAAATGTTAGATTATAAGTCTGTTAAATGTAAATAATCCAAAACATTTTAGACTGAATTGAGGGTAAAAGTAAAAAATGCTTTAGTATTTTCATTTTATTCTTTATTCTTATTATTATTAAAAAAAAATCACTTGAGACGTTGAGGGGTAAAAGTACAAAATTGGTCCTTAAAGTGGAGCGACCATAGCATTTTGGTCCCTCAAGTGAAAAAATATGTAATTTGGTCTCTTAAGTGGAGTTAACCGAGCAATCAAGTCCTTTTCGTTAGTGTCCGTCCAAATGTCCGTTAAATCGTCTGACGTGGCAATGACACTGTCAACTATGCTAATGTGTCACTGCCACGTCACTGCCACATATTTTTTATAATAAAAAATTAAAATATAAATATATTATTATAATTTTTTTGAAATTTTTTTTATAAAATTAACTTAAATCTTTTTTTTATCCAACGTTTTTTTTGGTCGAAACCAACATGTAATTCAATTTCTGGAAAGAAAGTCAGTTCTCAAAACTTAAAATAAAATTCAACAGATCTTAATTTTTGCTCCAAAAAAGAAAATTAAAAAGGAAAAGAGAAAATGTGACTAATCGAATAAGCTGAACCATATCATCATCACTCTCCTCTTGGGTTCTTCCTTTTTCTCCTCAACAGGGAGCAGCTACTGCAGCACCATCAGCCGCAGGAGTAGCGACAGCAGCAGGGGCAGCACCACCACCGGAACCGACATTCATGATGAGATCATCACAGCTCCTCTTCTCAAGTAGCTTAGCAAAGAGGCTAGGCCAATATGATTCAACAGAAACATTGGCAGCCTTGACAATTGCTGTACCGAAGATTTCCAAGAGTAAATCTAAAGCTCTGGGATTTTCTTTTGCTTCCAACAAAATTAACTTAAACCTTTGAAAAAAAACGTTAGAAATTTTTTCTTTTTAAATTATAAAATTTAGTAAATATAAAAAGGATAAGTGATTTTTTTCTCTTCCTCCCTCACTCAATCTCTCGACTCGTTCCCCTCTCTCACCTAATTTTTTCCACTGCAAATTGCTCAAAATTTCTACTACCGAAGAGATCAACATCATCGATTCATCATCGTCTTCAACAGCTGCAGCCTTTGAGTCCTCAGCAGGAGCAAATCCCTCAACAGTAACAACACACCCTTCTCCATAACACCTCCGATCCTCAAAAGGGTGTCGATGCGGCTTCTCTCGGCAACGGACGGGTGCTCTGCTAGCTACTTGTGAATATGGAACGGATAGTTCAAAATTTCAACTAAATTTTGGTGTACTGTTGTTGGGTTCTTTGATTTATTGAACTAGGTTTCAATTTGGGTTCAATTAATTTCGGCAAGTTGTGAATTTTTGAGGAACTTGAATGTTTGAATTGGGTATTACTAGGAAGATAGTAGTGACGGTGGAGAGGATGAGTTAGAGAAAAAGGTAGGGTTTATCTTTTATATTTATTATATATATTATTATTATTATAATTTTTTAATTATTTAATAAATACAAAAAATGAATTTTTTATTCTAAAAATGACGTGGCAATGACACATCAGCTAAGTTGACGGCGTTATTGCCACGTCGGACGATTTAACGGACATTTGGACGGACACTAACGAAAAGGACTTGATTGCTCGGTTAACTTCACTTGAGGGACCAAATTACATATTTTTTCACTTGAGGGACCAAAATGCTATGGTCACTCCACTTCAGGGACCAATTTTGTACTTTTACCGACGTTGAGGCGTTGACAATTGATGAAAGCCAAGCACCCAATCCTGCTACTTTCACAGTTTCACTACTAGACTTTGAGTTCAGCTCCAACCTGGACGAATAAACAAGCTCTGTTTCCTGCATCAATTCTTCGATGTAAGTCTTCTCTCTCTACTTTCTAACTCATCAAGATCTTGTTTTTTCCATCTCTTTTGATCGTAACCCACTTCAAGTTACTTGTTTCTAATCAAGTTTCTGCCTTTTTCCTTTCGAAAGCTTTAAAATTGGCCATATATTTCATGTAATTTTGTAGTTTCATTGTCTTGGGATTGCTATAAACTATATATATTGAATATATCTCAATTGATGGGTAAATACCCACTTCTTCACGTCTGTGTTTCTGTCTGGCTTTGGCTTTTGAGATTAAAATTAAGGATTCCCATGGACTCTTGAATTCATCTAGAATTTCAAATTATTGGTCAAAATGGTTGAGAATGTATTCATATCACCATGGGTGATTTCATGTCAAAATTCTGTGATAATTTTGATGGCTGGAGACCATTGAATCAATGCTCATGATTAATTCAGTAGTTTGTGATGTCCTAAGTTTTAAAAAAACGTAGAAATTTGTTTTTGTTTAGAAAATGCGGAAGCGGTCTCAAAGTTCATCTATTTCACCTGACACATCAACCAGTGAATCAAGGGATACCCCGAAAACTGATGAGGAAGCCAAGTTAAATAACAACATTCAGATAAAAAGTGCAAGGCGGTCAGGATTTGTATGGCTGACATTGTTTGTGATGATTGCGTACTCCTCTTGGACTGTTCATCACTACCAGTTTGAGAATTTGCCTGTGCCTCTTACTGCTGAGCAAGCAGGCAAAAGGGGTTTCTCAGAGGAGGAGGCAATGAAGCATGTTAAGGCATTGACTGAATTGGGCCCACATCCAGTTGGTTCTGATGCTCTTGATCTTGCCATTCAGGTTGGGTCCATTAAATCGTTTATTCATTTTTTTGGCTAATGATATTGGATTTATTTTATTGAATCTTGATTATAGGAAGAAAAGGGAGAATTAAATAATGGAAGAATTTTAATTTTGGTTATATGTCAGTTGTTAGAATAAGATAAGCTTAGGTCTCTTTGCTATGAATATTGTGAATTGTGATGTTTAAAAATGAATGAAAAGATGGTATGGTGTTCTGTTTTCAACACCTTGATCCTTAAGGTTGTTTTTTCTTTGGTTCAGAGAAGGATTAGATTGTGTTTTATGGTTGCACGTATCCCTCACTTTATGATTTGAGATGCAAAGCTTGCATTTACTGTTCTACTTTGTTATATTAACAATGGTCCTTTTGCAATCATGTTGTAGCTATAACTGAATATGCTTTAAACCACAGTATGTTTTGGCAGCATCAGAAAAAATTAAGAAAACGGCTCACTGGGAGGTTGACGTTCAAGTGGACTACTTCCATGTTAATTCTGGTGCAAATCGTCTGCATGGTGGCATGTTTAAGGGGAGAACACTTGTCTATTCTGATCTAAATCACATCGTATTAAGAATCTTGCCAAAATATGCACCGGAAGTAGGAGAAAATGCTATTCTGATTTCTTCCCACATTGATACCGTGTTCTCAACGTATGGTTTCTTCTTCCCTCTTAATCTTATACTCAAAATTCGTTCAACTATTATTCCTTCTTCATCAGATTGGGCAGTCTTTTGGTATGAGATGTATCTTTCAAACAAGTTTAGCTAAGTCTGATGGTCGTAATGGGATATTTTTATGTTTAGATTGTTTTTATGGTTACTATGCTGCTGCTGGACGAATCCGATATTTCAGTGTTAAAGAATAAAGCAACAGGTTGACGGTATAATAATGTCTAGTGAAGAATGCCATTTTACATTTTACATAAGGAAAGAGAAGGAGCTGTAGTTAATTACTTAGGAAAGAAGAAAAGATATACAAGCTTTTCTATTGGTCCAAAACCTAATATTTCAAAATCTGGCTTAAAAGTTCATAGCTGGGAATGATGAACTGCAACACCATTAATCTTATTTCTTGAAAATAAAGCAGTGGACTCAATCTTTTTGTCTAGGAACATATTTATGTGAAATTTTCTCATAGCCTCCATTTATTGCATAATGCTGTGACCTTTTGGATGACATCATAGTGTATCCTTCACCTTGTCTTGCTTAACAGCTTAACTGTTCTGATGATTTGTTCTTTGTAAATTGTTTTTATCCTCTTTCAGGGAAGGGGCTGGTGATTGCAGCTCGTGTGTTGCTGTCATGTTGGAACTTGCTCGGGGGACTTCTCAGTGGGCTCATGGATTCAAGAATGCTGTGATATTCTTATTTAATATTGGAGAAGAAGAGGGTCTAGATGGTGCTCATAGCTTCATAACACAGGTTGGAAGCAATTTCCAGTCCCTCATGAAAATTTTGATCCTTTTGCATACAATTTTAGCCAATTTTGTTTTTCTGCTATATGTTTTCACGGTTAGTTTGTATATTTTTACTTGAAGTACCACCCCTTTGGTAGTGCATGACCTTGTTCATGTGCAGGTTGTCTTTTACTTTTTTTCTTAGGCCTTGATGATGATACCTTCATTTGTTTTCTGTTATATAGTAAGCGAGAAGGTTTACAAGAACAATAACATGATAAACATAAATAAGAAGAATCTTATCCTGTCTTGTCTTCTAAGTCTAGGACATTCACAGCATGAAGAAAGATCTATCATGTTTAGTACAATAATAAACAGAGACACTTGTTTGGTTTCTATTATAATGTAATGATGGATTAAAAAACAAAGTTGTATTGTTAAATATATTTTCAGTTAAATGTGTAACTGAATATTTATGTTTTATCTTCATAGAGTTTAGATTCATTATGCCACAGAGAAAGTCTATTAGCAATCAAATGAGAGAAAGGAGTTCAGGGCAGAAGACTAGTGATGGCATACTTGGATTTGAAAATCTTAAAAATGAATTTACATGCATTAATTTAGAATGATTCAAGTTCTTTTCTTGTAATTCTGAATTTTGTACCTGCTAAAGAGCATTATTACTGCAATACCAGGTAAAGTATAAAATTTACAATTTTAGCATTCTCAATGGTTCAGTAGTTAATTGTTTGTCTACTTGTTTATCTTAATAATCAGTTAGATGATGAAGGATGAGTAAGCAATGTATATGGAAATGTCCAATGCCATCACATAAAAACTAAAAGAAAGAATAAAAATATCAAATGGGGAGTATGAAGTTGAACCTCATGAGTGTTGAGACTGTAAAATGATTCAATAGGTTTGAATGTTGTGTTCTGTTAATAAAAATTTAAGTTATTTTGAAATGATACATTGACAGTCTACAAAAGCAGGAGAGAATTCAGCACAATGAATATACAGTTACCTTTACATAGTGATGCTTTGTTTACTTGATACAGTGATAAAGTATCTTTTTATGTCATGTTTCTAGCAAAGTTCTTAAATACTTTTTAAAATAAATCTTTTGCGAATGCCCCAATATTAAAAGCCACCATTTCTCTTTAGTTTGTAAATCGGTTGCTAACATCTTAGTTTGCTGCTGCAGCATCCTTGGAGTTCAACCATTCGTATGGCTGTTGATCTAGAGGCCATGGGTATTGGTGGAAAGTCTAGTATTTTTCAGGTATCTTTCTGGGTTTTAATTTTCCATTTCTTCCATTAACTTATATACAAGGCAGTGGTATGACTTTCTGAAATCCACCTCACTGATTATTGTTGATGGTAATTGTTTAAGATTTTCCATTCATGAACTTTAGTAATTTTACTGTCTTCAAGTGAATATCTGCTTGTCAGAATTATCAAATTTCAAATTATGCAGCTTTCTTTGCAACTATATTGTCAAAAGGTTCCATGCACCATGCTAGCAGTTAAATGTCTATAGAGTATCCTTTATGGGTCACTGACCAAGTTTTTCCCAGTCTATCTTCACACATCAGTGCAAATCCAGGATGGAACTAAAAAGAAATTTCTTCCTTTCTTGCATGGACTGGCATAAGCACTGTGTAACATGGACAGCCATACTACCCCCTTGCTGATTTGCTTCCTTCTTTTGAGTGATGCTTTGTTTTGTTTGAATTGTGCCTCTACCACTTTTTGGCCTCATAGTCAAGCATATAGTATCTGAATCTACTTTGTATGAGAAGTTGTAAGATGCTTATTGAGGAATAATGTGAATTTACTGATAATTCTTTCAAATTAATATATGAACCGTTCGATGTTTCTCAAAATAATCAAATGAATGTTATTTGGTGTTTCCTTGGACTTACCTAGTTTAGTCATATTTTAGTACGCCCCTTTATTTATGTTCTGTTCTTTATTTGATAGGCTGGTCCTGATCCATTGGCGGTTGAGAACTTTGCTTCGGCGGCGAAATACCCATCTGGTCTTATCATAGCTCAGGTGTAGTTTTTCTTCCCATTTCCATGGGTGTGAATATATACATTATGTATATGTATTTCATCTCTTGCTTTCTGTAGTAGTTTTTTGAATCAGAAGGAAAAGTAAGAATTTAAATGGTGTCATCACTGTAGGATCTTTTCTCCTCGGGAATCATAAAGTCTGCAACTGATTTCCAAGTGTATAAAGAGGTCGCAGGTCTTTCAGGGCTTGACTTTGCATATACAGACAATGGTGCAGTATATCACACTAAGGTCTTCTTTCTGTTTCTTGGTCCTTTTATTGCCTTTCATTTTGAAAGTTTCACTTTTGCATCAAACTATTGCTGTTCAAATTTCAAAATTCTCTTATTACTCTTGTCAAAGGAATGGGAATCTAGAATGTCTTTTGTTTTGTCTATAATAGAGCAGCCCCTTCCACGTAGATATGGATCAAATCTCATGACTTGATAGCTACGAAATATGATTAACTGGCTGATGAGCAATGATGAATCCTAATGTTCTCACTATTTTCAGAAGTTGTGTGCAACATCGGATGCCTGCTTTGATGCAGCAGCTGGTATGGCATTGGTTAATAGGCATAGCTTGAAAAATGCTGGTCTATTGATATGCATGTTCCAGTTGCAGCATTTTATTTATATTGGGTTTTTGGGACCATTGACTGGATTTAGTGTAAAGATAGAAAGCAGGATGAACTGCTATTATGTAGGGTTCTCTAAATGTTGGTGCATAACCCCCCTGCTTGAAGTGATTAAAGAGCTTGGTTTAAATCCCCCTCTCCAATGTTCTTCTTTTTTTTTTGAAGGTTACCTTCGAATCTTTCTATTTAAATCATAATAATAACATCCTCATATTTATCAAGAAAAGGGATGAAAATGTTAATCTTACCCCTAATATGAAATGATTCGGCCTTTTAGTTTCTCAGAAGTGATCAACTAGTTCAGTTGATGGAGGGTTTAGCTGTACATGTTATTATTATAATTATTTTTATTTTGAAGTGCCATTGAATATCAGTTTTACTCTCCTGGATTTTCAGATTTAGCGTAGTCCATAACAGAATTCATGAAATGAATGAAAAAACTAAAGCAAAAGAGGGGAAATCAAATTATTTTCAACCTTTTTCCAGTGTTTACAATAGGAAAAGGAAAATGAAAAGCAGATAGAGAACCTAATTCTTTTTTCTCCTTTCACAGTAGTTTAAATTGACTATTTTCTACGTGCAGAATGACAAGTTGGAGCTGTTAAAACCGGGATCTCTTCAGCATCTTGGAGAGAATATGCTTGCTTTTCTGCTTCAAATTGCACCATCCTCTCAAATTTCGAAAGGCAAATCAATGGGTGATGATGGGAAATCTAACCATGATACTGCTATATTTTTTGATGTTTTGGTACCTTCTTAATCTTTGACCCATGGTTCTTGTTTCTGGAACCCCCTTTCTTTCTTTCCTCTTGTGGTTCACAGTTTTATGTCCTCTTTAGCCATGCTATAATGTTTAATCTCGCATTATAGTATGCTGTTGCTAATACCTTCATTGATCTCAGGGGAAATATATGGTTGTATACCGCCAACACTTTGCAAACATGCTTCATAATTCAGTGATAATGCAATCACTTCTGATATGGACTATGTCATTGCTCATGGGTGGTTCTGCAGCTGCCATTTCATTGGTTTTATCATGTTTGAGTATTATCCTAATGTGGATATTTTCAATAAGTTTCTCTGCTCTTGTTGCCTTTATTCTACCCCTAATATCTTCATCACCATTGCCATATGTTGCAAGTCCATGGCTGGTAATTGGGTTGTTTGCTGCACCTGCTTTTCTTGGGGCTTTAACTGGTCAGCATTTGGGTCATCTCATTCTGGGAAGATATTTATCCAATGTTTATGCCAAGAGAAATCACCTGCCACCTGTTATTCAACCTGATCTGGTCAAGTTAGAGACTGAAAGATGGCTCTTTAAAGCTGGTTCTGTGCAGTGGCTTGTTCTTTTAATTCTGGGAACTTACTATAAAATTGGATCATCATATATCGCTCTTGTTTGGCTAGTTCCACCGACATTTGCATGTAAGCTAACATTTGCTAGTTTGTCTTTTGCACTAGAATACTTCATCCGTGTATTTGGCTTAGATGAATCTGAGGCATCATTGATGTGTAGAAAAATGATGCATTTTTAGTTCAAGTTATGCCCCTATGGATGCAGACCTTGAATAATCAATATTAATAATACAAGTGAAAGAACTTATCTCTTTTTCTTTCTTTTCTTTTGGGACAATATGTGAAATTGCTTACCTTGATGTTATTTGCTTCTGACTATTTTTCTTTATGATAAACCTCAGATGGCTTGCTGGAAGCGACTTTGACCCCAGTTCGGCTACCAAAACCTCTAAAACTTGCAACACTGTTGATAGGCATGGCTGTTCCAATTTTAGTTTCAGCTGGCATATTCATTAGATTTACTAACTCTATCATTGGACTTGGTGTACGATTTGATAGGTAAGATTTTGAGGATAATTCTTAATCTGAATGTTTGCCCCTTGATTTATATGCTATCCTTATCTTTTCTCTCTCTCTCACTCTCACTCTCTCTCTCTCTTTTTTATTATTATTTATTTGTATAGCTTTGTTTCTTTCATAATTTCCACCAATATCCTTGCTTTTACAGAAGAATAAAATAAAAGCAGTGATACACCAATTTATTATTGGAATTTGGATTTTATACTTCCTCTAGAGATTTAAAATACCAGTTGACCTTACTTCCTATGCTCCTGCAGGAATCCAGGGGATACTCCTGAGTGGCTGGCGAGCGTACTACTTTCCATTTTTATTGCTGTTGTCATATGCCTAACACTTGTTTATCTTCTTTCCTACGTTCATCTTTCAGGTATTTATTTATAAAATTCTTTCTATGGTTGCCCTTGATCTTAATGTTTTTGTTAATGACGATGAGGTGTTGCCGTCAGTTTGAGTGTTCAATAATTATTGAGACAATAATATATTGCATATATAGGTCCATGTTGCATATTAGCTGCGGACAGTCATTATACTTAATTGGGGTATGCTTCAATATAGATTTGATGACAAAAGAGGGCTGGCATTACAGATAAATACTTCTGGAAACTCTGGCTGCTGCAAATTTAGAATGAAGTGGTAGCAATATTGTTCCTATATTATATATGAAAAATACTCCAAGGAACTACAGTAGTGTAGAGAAAAAAGAATAAAAATAGTTTGACTTGATAACTGAGAGTTTTATTAAAAATCCAACTCCACTAAGTTTGGTAGTATAAAATGATAGAAATAAGCAAAATCTAACTCACCATTTCTGGGTTAGGACTCCTGAACTCATGAAACTTCTAGGAATAAAGGCCAGTGTTGTGAAAAGAAGACTATTATATCGAGTATAAGAATTACCTACTAACTACCAACATGTTAACCTGGACGGAAAGAACTTTGTTGCTGACAAGCTCATAATCTAAGCATTTGCCATTTAGCTTTCAAAGCCGACGAATTTATCTAAGCAGGCTATTAATGTTCCATCACCTTTGTGGTGAAGACTTAAGGGCTTCATGCTAGATTAGCCATTTCTCACTCCAGAGTTAATTACATTCCTCCTGCAATTTTTCTATGTTTTCATTCAGTTGGTCCATTATGTACAATAAAATATTTATGAGAAATTATTATCTAAAATGGTTGTTTATTCTCTTCATGTATTGTGACTGCTTTGTAGGTGCAAAAACATCTGTTGTCCTTTCCACTTGTATTCTGTTTGTTCTCTCACTTGCTGTGGTATTTTCTGGTATCATTCCACCCTTCACTGAGGACACTGCCAGAGCTGTGAATGTAAGTTCCATACCTACATCTACTGCATTCTAAAACTTTTATATAAAGGTGTTAACTTTTATCATATTAATCATAATTATTGTCCATGGTCTTGTAACCTGAAAAGCGTCTTCTACTCTTTGGTTCAGTAACTTGAACTTAAGAATTTCATGTAAGAAATGTTTAACTTATTTGATTTGTTACGAAATATTCCTGCAGCTGCTTAGAGGTCCCTTTTCTTTTCAATGTGTGCAACTTAGCTTTTAACTTTTAAGAGTTAGAGCAGGGATTCTAGTTGATTAGAATTACAACCTCTAAGTTTAAGCTAATAAGAAGGGTGGAAAGATTAATTTTCATTCTTTTTTTTTGTTCAAATTAATTTTCATTCTTACAGTTATACTTACCTCTATCTTGTTTTCCAATTTCCACAAAAAGAAAGATTATTATTGAAATTAAATTAATATACTTTACCTTGTCTCCCTCTTGATATAGACCTGGTGGCAATATGCCAATATGCAAGGAACAAAAAATTCAATTGAAAATCCTTTTTACTAAAGCAGTAACATCTTTCAGCTAAGTTGGGAAATCTTGATATGTTTTGTTTTTTCATATGGTTAATACATTGGACATTGTGATACCATCTAAACAGCCACTAAACTTACAATCTACAACTATAATTACTTCTTTGCTGGTAAATTTCCAGGTTACATTTTAGTTAGGATAGTTTCGGCAATATGCCTTTTGAGTACTCTGAATAATGTTTTGCATTAATATTTAGATTGAACTGTCTTTGTTTTGAATAAAAGATTCTGGTGTCTGTTACTGAATACATTCTTAGGGACTGCTGAATAGGTTAGCATAATGCTAGTATTGGATAATGCTTTTGTATCTTCTTGAGATAACAGAAGCTTTTATGGTTCTCAGGTGGTGCATGTTGTGGATACGACAGGAAGATTTGGAGAAAGGCCCAACTCTTTTGTATCTCTATCTTCCATAACTCCTGGAAAGTTGACCAAGGAAATTGACCAAATTAAAGAGGGTTTTTCATGTGGCAGAGACAAGGTTGTTGATTTTGTTACCTTTTCAGTCAAATATGGCTGTTTGACTTTTGATGGAACTGAAGAAGGCTGGAATGAGTCTGATATTCCCACACTAGATGTTGTTAGTGATACACATAGAGATAAGAGAATCACACAAGTTGCAATTGATACAAAGAGGTCCATACGCTGGTTTCTGGCGATCAATACCGAGGAAATAGAAGATTTTACATTTAAAGGTATAAATTTAGTTTGCTCATGTCCATCATTGTTCTATATCTTCATTTGCATACTGTCATTTGGTGCTTTATTTTTCCGAAGGTGGATTTAAGATGTTGACATAACTGGCACTGAATGCAGTGAATTCGGAGGAGATCGTTCCCGCGGATGGTAAGAACAGCGTAGATGGATGGCATATCATCCAAGTTTCGGGAGGTAAAAATGCACCAACAAAGTTTGATCTGACTCTCTTCTGGGTGAAAAATTCCACAAAGCAATCTGGCAAGACACCGGGACATGAAGAGGGACAGCGTCCACTCCTAAAGCTCAGAACCGATCTTGATGATATAACACCAAAAGTTGAAACAGTCCTTGAGAAGCTTCCACCATGGTGTTCCTTGTTCGGGAAGTCAACATCTCCACACACTCTATCGTTTTTGAGCAGTCTTCCGATTAATTTCTAGATACCTAAACTATATCTCTCAAAGGAATACTAAGATTTTGAATTTCTTGGCTTGATAAGAATAGTGTTATTTTTGTATAAGTCCATAGGATTAGCTAGTGGAGTCTGAGTGCATTCTTGTAATTTCTTGCCCTCTTCTGTAGAAATAAGAAACTTGTGCAGGCATCAAAGTACTTGAATCTATCTTCAACTAAGTAAAAATTGTAGGCAAAGACCATTCAATTTCTTATAATAAAATTTATGATTTGATGGATAGCTAGGTAGGTACTTCGGCACAAAAATTGGTTCTTCTGGTTTTATTCATTCAGTCTCGACAAATCTGGTATAATATTGAATCCATGCAATGGCTTGCTTTGTTTTAATGAACCTGTTTGGAATTACCCTGTCACTGTAAGCAACTCCATCACGGTTGAGTTCGTTAAGATTCCTCAAGCTCCCCAACTTAAAATCTTTATTCATGATTCTGTGGTTCGTTCGTTTCGGCTTTTTAATCCATAGCCCAAAACAAAAAAGTATGGTGAACCAACCCAATATCTAATTTATTGGATATGAGCAGAATATGATACTAAAATAATGAAAGCTGTAATCACAAATATGATCCAACCCAATATCTTATAAACCCAAATCCATAAATCACAAAAACCCTAATCAAAGCCCCCTCCCAAGTGATCAAGAAATGTTATTGCTTGTAAAACAAAAGAGCATAAGCTTGAAAAAATAGAAACCGACTCTCCATAAATACAAATTGAGCTAAGACATGAAGAGATCACTTGATTAAAAGAAATAGATGTGTAAATTTCAATTACAAAACACTGAAGTTTCTTCTAAACTTAAGAATGAAGCCAAAAATTACAACCAAGAAAATACAACAAGAAGATAAATTAAAACTTGCGAAAGAATGTTGAGTGGATTTCAACAAAATTCTAGCATTACAAAAATTATATTTGGCCTGAATTAACTTTGGACTCTAATGCCTGCCCCAGGGAGTTGCTATTGATGATCAGTAAGCTCTATAAACAGCCTTCAGATATATGATCTAGCTATTTCCTCAAAATATCTGTAATATAGCTTTTGCACTCTCCAATATATCTTCCATATCATCCTTCTCAAGACTATTAACATTGGTCTGAAACTTCACTTCCACCCAATTAGACGCTGTATGGACTGTTCAAACAGCGAGAGTTAATTACCCATCAAAAAGAATAGTAAAGTAAAGAATATTCTAATTAAAAGTTAAAACAAAATTAGAATTCCTCAGTTCACATACATATAATTCATCCAAGAACAAGTCATTGTGATTTATGGCCAATGTTATAACAAAAGCACATAAATAAATGTAATTAATACCTGTAACTGTAAGTGCCCCATCAACAGGAGGTGAAGATGCTTCAGCAGCTTCAGTAGGCATTGATGCAGAACTGCAATATATAAGTGGATGAATGACATTATTTTAATGATCTAACTATACTTAATAATTATATGCTCACAATGGTAATGCAAATGCACAAAAATGGCAATCAGATTTGTCACTCACAAATCTTCAATTCAAAACCACTAGCATTCTATAATTCCTAGCTAACTCAATAGCAGTTCATGATAGATCACCAAGCCAATTACCAGACCAGAAAAATACCTATATTGAATTTCAAGTCCCTTAAGAGAAATGCCTTGAGACACTGCAGCCTGGAATGCCAATTTGTAAAATTAATATCAAAGGAATTTATTATACCTAACAAATATTGCCTCTATAGCATATACATAAGCAAGGGAGAGTTGTGTATATATACCTTTAGCTGTGACATTTGTGAAGCATTACCATTTTGATACTCCAATGAAATGCTTAAGCGTCCTGCATATGCAATATTGTTTGCATTATCCTTAGTCTTATTGACAGACCACTCAGCAATACCATAAACAATGGCTTTTGTACCATTCTCACTGCTGTTCACACCCCTCCACTGTGACATTAGCATCAAATCGAGTACCACTGTAATATCAAGTGTCAACAGGAGTGAATGCTAATTAAATCAAAATTCGGCTCAGAAACAGCTATATGGATCATATCCACAAATCAAATGAAATCAAAGGGTACGTAAATCTTTCATTATGTTTTGCATTAAACACATTTATTATTTAGATCTACTAATTAACCCATATGTGTTAGCAAGCACACCACCCTTGTATCCAAAAATAGAAATAAAAATAAAACCTAGCTTTAAAGGAGATAAGAAAAAGGGAATTTCCTTACCTAGCAGTCATAACACTCAGAATATAATAATGGCGGCAATAGTCCGGAGTACTGCACCCCCTGGTTGGTTCATTGACCGGCTGTGGAGGATGACCACTATTCTTTGGAAATATATCATAATTCAATGTTGGTGGCCGGTCATCTGCTATTATTCTGGCCAACTGTGATAGTACTATCAAGGCGGCAAGCAGAATACTTTTGATAAGCTGAACTAAACCGATATTCCTGCAAAGAAAATTACAACAGTCCAATCTTATCATAAACTAGCGTTCGGGGTTGAAGTTTGAGATAGAAGGAAAAAAAGGATAATTCAACATAAAATGTTATATATATAGTCTTGAAATGCTAAGAAATCTGGGGAAAGTACGAAATGAACCAAGAACCCTAGAATATATGTTCAAGGCCGCCTATGTACACCAACAAAAAGAATGAAGAAAGACAAATTGAGACAGAAATTGAACCTTTGGAGACGTCGTGCCATTTTGGGTTTTGAAAATCTACAGAAGCTGTATAGTATATAAATAGAAAGGGTTCTGCTGGCCAAAAGAACGTCTGTGTTTTAATTTTAGGCCCAGCGAGGGGAAAAGACGTATTTATAAGGAATACTACATTTTTCTAGAACACTCCATAAACCCGGCTAGCCCTCCTAAGCCCTTTCCTCTGAATAATTTATTAAAGTTTAATCTTTCTTTATTTTAATCTTAACTTAACTTACAAGATTAAGGGTTTCTCGTAGGAAATATTGAATTTTTGTGACAATTTAGTCGAATCTTCCTAGTAGGCAGCACCCATGATTATTGGAATTCAAGCGAGTCGAAATAATTCCATTTCTAATGGACCCAAAAGATGCTGGGCTGAACATAATCTTAGTCTTAGTAGAACATTAATTAGGCCTTATAAATCTAATCCCTACATCGATATTCTTTATCTAAATGGGCTAAACCAGAAGTTGGGCTTATAATTAATCAGTAATTAAAAGTATTTTTTGATTACTTTTGTTGTAAGAAATAAACAAATACAGTTGACTACTTCTCCTTCTTATGTTTTTGACTACAATCAACATGGTGGACGAAGAAGAAGAAGAAGAACCTGGACGAATAAGCAGTTAAAAAAACGATGATGAATAAGTAGTTAAAAAAAGTTAAGAACCTGGACGCCGGAGAAGTCTTGCAAAGTGCAAAGGATGGCGAGGATTTTGCCGGCCATGGGAGTAAACGTTCTATTCTGCTCGAAGAATTCAACAACCATCCTTCCCAGGTTGTGATGCAGATACAAAAAGAAACAAAATATTCTAACCAACACTATTTGACAGAGCAACGCCATGGAGCTGGTGGTGATGATCGGTATTCGGTAGCCAGCCACAAAAATATCCTCCCTAGCTACTCTTGTTTCTTTACGGACGCTCACCTTAAAATCTGTTTAAATTAGATGAGAAATGATCCATATTAGCATCCAGAATCGAGTCCGTGATATCATCACTCGCTTAACTAAGAGACGATAAAACATCATTACTTCTTCTCCTTGCAGCTTCTGATCAAGCCTTTTTTGTATGGACGACTTATGTACAGAGTAGTTGACATGTCATTTTCTTGAATGAGAAACAATATATAAAATATATATATATATATTTTTGGGAAGACGTATGCAGAAACCAGAAAGGCAATATGGGTAGTGGTTAAACAGGTCATATTTGTTTAGTTGAAATTCACTATTCATGGCTGCTGGTTTCAAATATATATATATATATATATATATATATATATATATA
>AWWV01004893.1:0-11531 GCA_001974805.1 Corchorus capsularis | reverse complement strand
TTTTTTTATTTAATTTTTCTTATTTTCCCTTTTCATTTTTTTCATTTTTTATATTTTTTATATTTTTTTTCCATAGATTGTTAGGCCACATTGTCCAACCATCATTTCATTTTTTTTAGCTCTCCTTATAAAGTTTGTGTTATTTTTTCCCATATATATGTAGGCCCGATTTAAAATCAAATTACAATTGATGATAAATATGTGTCAATTTTACCCAAAAAAATATGTGTCAATTTTTCATGATGTATGTTTCTCTGACTATTATATTTTTACATATATTTCTTAAAAATCTTATTGAACAATAATATCAAACAATTTTCCCTCTAAGAATAGTTGTGTGTTCGTCAACTTTTCAAACATACCCGCAGCGGAACACGGGCAAGGCAAAATCTAGTATAGAATTATTAATTACAAGGTTCGACCTGCGCGTGCTACGCTGTGCACTGTCTAAAGGCTTAAAAGGAAATGAGAACTTTAAGAACTATGGCTTGAGGTAGGCAGTGCACTAAGTCTTATGATTATAATCTCAATAACAAATATAAGAACCTAAATTGGAAAGTTCGCATATATAATTTCATATCTTGTAAAGTATTGAAAGAAACAATATAAAACAGAGTATATCAAAAGGAAGCTAATATTGTAATAAACATACAAACTTTGCATTAATTAACATCAAAAGTTTCCAGGCATAATGAGGTTAGCTACATCATAAGTTTGCAGGGTTAATGAAGTTAGCTCTTTGTCCCATAAATCCTCTATCCTTCCTAATAGGAAAAGAATTCAACGGATTACACCTTTGACTCTCAAGTGCAAATACTTGTCTTAGCTCCACTGGCCTCTCAACTCTTTCCCCATGCCTCCGGCTATCTTAAGAGTTCAGGCTTCAAGTCATATTCACTTCGGACTTTCTGACTGGCCTGAATTTAAGAGAAATTAAAATATCAATCAACTGTCAACAATCAGAAATGAATACATATTAGGTAGGACTCACCTATATTGTGTATCAAACAGCTATGAGCATTGTAAGCTGAAGTATTTCTCGACCAAAAGCTGCACAACATTGGCTTTTGGAAAAGTATCACATTGTTTGAGCCTCATGTCCCCTGTATTCTGTTGCTTGCAGATTCAGACCTTTCACACACTGTCGCAACGTGCGGGCCCGGGGTCCGAACCCTGCCGTTAACGGCTTGAGGAAGGGAGTCGCCACTAATCAATTTCTAGGTGTGATTAGTCACCTGATTGACCTAGCTAGTTTAATGTGGTCCGAGGCTTGGCGAGGGACCCACTAAACCTATAGGTCGGGTCTTTTCACCTGAATCTAAATCCGGGAGTCGATTACGTTTGGGGAAGGGTTAGCACCCCCAAACGCCCGTCAAATGACGGTACCTCTAATCTAATCAAGATCTAATATGGGTCTGGAATAAACGTTGCTTTTAGTCCTTAATTCTATTTTTTGTCTTTTCTTCGTTTCTAGAGAATTGAAACCTGTTATTTGACTGCTTAATCTTAATCTTTTTGTGTTTTCTTTAAACTTTAAAACCTTTTATTCTCTTGAATGCAAGAAACATGATAAACTGACCCTTTGTCCGAAAGGGTATTTTGGGAAATAAAATCTAAATGCAAGAAGAGTGACAAAGTTAACCCTTTGTCCGAAAGGGTATTCTAGGAAACCAAGATTAAACTTGTATGCAGAGTTGTGAGAAAATTGACCCTTTGTCCGAAAGGGCATTTTAAAAAAAAAGCGAGTAAACATTAACGCCTTCAGTCCGGGAAGGGCGTTTTTTGGAAAAAGCAGGTAAAAAAGTACCATCCGTCTAGGAAGGGCATTTTGGGAAATAGCAGGTAAAAATAAGTGTCTTCGGTCTGGGAAGGGCGTTTTGGGAAAAAGCAAGTAAAATAAGTGCCTTCCGTCCGGGAAAGGCATTTGGGAAATAGCATGTAAAAATAAGTGCCTTCCGTCTGGGAAGGGCGTTTTGAAAAAAAAACAAGTAAAATAAGAGCCTTCCGTCCGGGAAGGGCATTTTGGGAAACAGCAAGCAAAATAAGTGCCTTCCATCCGGGAAGGGCAAAACAGGAATAAGACAAAATAAACAACACCTTCGGGTAGGGAGGGCAAACCGGTAAAACTAACAACACCTTCCGATGGGGAAGGGCGAAACGGGAATAGGAAACAACTAAACAGCACCTTTCGACGGGGAAGGGCAACCTGAGAATAAGTAGATAAACAACACCTTCCGATGAGGAAGGGCAAACTGGGAATAGGCAACTAAACAACACCTTCCGATAGGAAAGGGCAAACTGGGAATTTAAACAACACCTTCCGATGAGGAAGGACAAACTGTGAACTTAAACAACACCTTCCGATGAGGAAGGGCAAAACGGAATAGGAAACAACTAAACAGCACCATCCGACGGGGAAGGGCAACCTAGGAATAAGTAACTAGACAACACCTTCCAGTGGGGAAGGGCAAATTAGGAATTTGGCAACTGGACAATACCTTCCGACTGGGAAGGGCAAAACCGGAAATTTGACAAAGCTAGTCTTTTTGAACTTCTAAATCTTCAATTTTAACCTAACTTTGATTGACGCATGAATGATATGATGCATGCAAAGTCCCAATTGTATAATTTGATCAATAAAAGGGGTTTACTCGAGTAGACCCCCACGAACCTAGCCTGGCCCTCTAGGGATATTCGTGAAAGCCTCTCGATCTCGGAGCAGAATCCCGAGAGGTCGTGCTCTTGCACCTTTACCCGAGATTTGCCCGTCATAGTTAAAAACACCCCTTTATTAATCGAAGCAGATAAAGGTGGCATGAAATGAAAACAGTTGAAATAACAGAACATGATATGCATGTGCTTTATTACTAACTGTTAAGCTAACTTAAACTAATTACAAAACCTAAAGATTTAGTTAAATCAAAGTTAAACTAACAAATAAATTAAGAGAACTTGAAAACTAAGGGCCAAATTGGACAATTTTGGTGACATTTTTGCACATGGAATAAACGATTAGCAAAGTTCAGGGATCAAATAGCACAAATTAAGAAACAATAATTCAAATCAATCACTCAATTGCACAATTCTAACATGATTCCTAAAATCAGGGACTAGATTGCATCACATTACAAATAAAATCTCCAATCTAGGACTAAATCAAAGCTTGGATGTTTAAATTAGATTCAACTCCAAAAGGCTCTTCAATCATTTTTCAGAAACTAATCTCAACCCAAAAGATTATACGTTTGACTTAAAGGCTTGATTTTTAGATTAAAATTATCTTGATAATATTCAATTTCCAAGGTATATTTTTTAATTCAAAAATTCAGGTAAAGGTTTAATCTTTATAATTGAAATTAGTCCAAAAAGGAATCAAAGATTAATTTTTAAGTCAACTCTAGTTTAAATACCCAAGCTTTATCATCAAAGTTTTATTTTTTGGTCTAATATCAATATCCCTATATTCCATTATCAAGAAGATGAAAATTTACACTAGCAATTCAAATTTCAAACCAAATAATGATCTTAATTAACAAACTAACACTATAAAGACTAGATCTATCATGATCATGCATCAATCAATTAAACATAGATCAATTATAACCTAAACCACAATAAAGCAGTCCCAAATTGCATGAAATGACAGCTACAGGTCTATAATCGCATAAATCATGCTGAAAAGGGTTAATTTGAAAGGAAAGGGGAATTACCTGCTTCAAAACGGCGCCGTTCGTTTGATTCCCCTTTAAACCGAGCCCTCCTTCATCTTCTTCCCTATTTTCCTTTCTCCTCACGAGCTTCTCTCTGCCATGGCGTTCTTGGTTGGTTACAGCCCTTGTCGCTCCATAAAAGATGTCTCCTTTGGCTCTTGCTCCACTGAAAACCGAGGGATTATTCGAATTCGACGTTGACTGTGGCTCTTGGAGTAGAGATTTCGGTTAGGATAGCCACTGACTGGGCACCAAACTACACCATTATACCTCACTCGATCTCAAATACGGCTTTCAAACCTCGAAAATACACCATCAACGCCATGAGTCTAGCCTAATCCGAGACAAAACCTTAGCTCTCACAAACCCGCTACTTAGCCATCTTGAAACCCAGATTTTCGATCTCCTCTGTCCTTTTGTTTCCAAAGCCCGTTACCCAAATTCAAGATCGAACCTTCCCGTTACCGGATCTCCAAATCCTTCAACTTGCGAATCATATCTTCAAATCTCTAGGGAAATCCGACACTTTTAAGTTAATCCCGGACTTTTTTAGTGATCGGGGTAAAAGAATGGAGCCGAGAAAGGTTAGTGTTCTTCGGGTTCTTCAAAGAGTGAAAAGATAGAGCTTTCCTGTTGGTCCGAGAGAGTTAAGTGAATGGTTAAGAGATTGTTTTGATCGAAGAGAGCTTGGTGATCTCTAAATAGCTCTCGAGAGAGTGAATGGCTTTCGAGTATATATCAATGTGATCCTTAGGAGTGTGAAGAGTCTCTGAAAGTTTCAAGGTCTCCGAGAGTCTGTGATTGAAGAGAGAGATTGTCTAGAGAGGATTCCCAGACCATTCCTCTCCTTTGTTTTTAATTTTTTCCTACTTGCCCTCATGAACCAATGAACCCTAATTTTTCAGATGAAACTCTCTCCTCCTTCCTTTTTTCCTCTGAACCGACACTAATAAACCCCAATTTTGCTATGAACCCTGAATTACCCTTTCTATCCTTGTCAGGTTTCTCAAAATCCCTTTTTGTCTCCTCTGTAATTCCCATTCATGTTGAATTGCCTGCCCTTGGCTTGTTTCTTCTTGCTTTTGTCTGAACTTGGCAAGTTTGTTAGGATGGCAGGGGGTAAGGGTGTTGGCCGGTTGGTATGGCAGTGCAAAGGGAGTCTGAGTGTTTTCTAGCAGAATGAAACTGCCTTGTTTTTGTTTGTTCTGCCTGCCCTTGGCTGTTTTACCATTTATTTTTTTGTTGCTTTCCTCCCCTGTAAGTACAAAACATGAGCTAGCTGATCCAGTGCAATTCCCTCTGTTTTAGGCTATGCCATTACTATTTTGCTCATACTTTATCTTTGATATGATCATATGGTTGATGGTCCATTGGTCCATTGTTGCTGACTTTAACCCTTCTGTATGATGATGAATCTAATTATGATTTGAACAGCCATTTTCCAATCTTGAATAGTCTTGATGTTTGCCATTGATCCAGAGGTCCAATTTGAGTCATGTGATGTCCTGAATAATGCTCCTGTCCTGATTTCATGACTTGACTTGCCACTCTTGCCTTTGATTTGTGTATTGAATTTATGCTTGATAGCTGCACGTTTTCCTTTTGATTAATGACTGTTGAAGTCTTGAATCACATTTGCTACTGCTTTTAGTGCATGAAGATTGCTTGCTGGCTTTGTTATACTTGAATGCCCCCTTGGATAAGTGCTCATAGCTCATGAAATATTGCTAGGTCTCCTTCCTGCATTGTTTACCTTTGCAAACAATTTTTTTCTTTGCTACCTATATTTCATCTCAACTTTGCCTTGGCATGCAGCGCAACATCTTAATCTTTGAGAGTGTTTATAGCTTGCTATGGAAACCTTGGCACCTACGAGAAAGGAAGGAAGAAAGGAACACATAAGAGAAAAAGAAAAAGGCAAAAGGCAAGGAAAGCTTCGATGAATGCACAATGCTTCTATGTATCTACTCTATGCTGGCTAATTACAATGCAAATGTAACAGGAATATGAGCTAGAAAAGAAGAAAAAGGAACTGTAAACAAATAAATGGAACAAACCTCTTTTTTGGGTTCATTCTAATTTCTATCTTTTTGTGATTTTGTAATATCCATGTTTTTGTATTTTGTATAATGTTAATGCAAAATGTAAGTATGCCATGCAAAAGAAACAATCACCAGATTTGATATGATGTAAAAACTGAAGCAACGGGCAATGATTATGCATGATGCGATTTAAAAATGACACATATACCTACTTGATAAGAAAAAAGACCATATGCTGCGAAAATAAATGTAGACATGCTTAATGAAAATGAAAGTGAATATGATTGCAAATACTCAAAAGAAAAGGATAAGAGAATGCCCATTAAAACCTAACCTCATTTACTAAAAGGGTTTAAGCTATATGAAATTAAGCCATCAAATATGCAAAAATATCAAAGGTGCACATTAAGATTATTTTTATTTTTTGGTTTTTCAAATGCAATCTAGATGGCTATTAGCTAGTCTAAATTAAAAGTGGACTCAAAATGACCTAAACGCCCGTGAATGTAAAATGACCAAAATGCCCCCGGATGACCCTAATGCCAAATAAGAAACAAATTGATTTAAATTGAAGGATATAGGATAAAAATGGGTGTCTACACACACATATTCTAACCCAGACCATTTTGCTGCATTCAAACGCCAGAGCTCCACTACATTTCCAGCTACATTAGATGAAAAAGAAAAGGGAATACTTCACACTATATGATCTATCTGACACAACCCAACTTCCTTCAGAAATATGTGATTCTGAGATTGATAAAGCAAAATGGCAAGTAGTAAAAGAAAATAGAATAGAAATGTCTTTGATCAAACAATTTGACCTCAAATTTTACCTGCATAAGTGGCATCAGTCTCATCCATGTTTCAAGAGCAGGTCAATTCAACCATTATAAGTATAACTTACATGAATGCCCAAAAAATTTAGTTGTCGTTTCAGCTTTGATAAACTTCTGCAGTGACAGACATTGCAGCCTTTGAAAGCCAGAGATATTCCAAAACCTATTTGAATAGAGTTTCACCCCACATTCATGTTCAGTTAAACTCAAAATCCCAAGAAATAAGCCCTCCTCTCCTCCAATTTATAGATTAGGAAAAAGAAGAAAAAATAACATGAACAACTTGTACTCCAAGAACATGCATTAGAAGTAAGAAATTCTTGTGTTTTTTCCTTTACAACTTACTGTCTTTGTGTGCTTTCCATTGGAAGCCAGCCTTTGTTGAATCAAAAACAACTTGTGCCTTAAGAGTGCAATCTCCCACATCTGTGTAGAATAGCCAATAAATCAAAGTCAGCCATCTGTTAAGAGGAAGAAATTCTCTGAGAGAGGAACAAAATATATGCAAGATGAAATGAATAATCAAGAACATGCAATTCAATTGATCCAATCCCATCTAACACTATAACTAATCTCTTTCCCACGCTCACTCACTTATAAATCTCTCAACAAAATAGATTACTCTGGCAAAAACAATTCAGTAGGTAATGAAGTATTTCATAGGAAGAATTTTTTAAAGCAAATTTCAGAAACTGAGTGTATAAAAAGGCCTAAATCATACATCGATACAATGCCAATATTTGAAGAAACTGAAATATAACTTAAAATAAGATCACAAAGTACTATCTGGAGAAATTTCAAACCACTCGCCATACTGCCAGCTACAAAATCTCAGTATACATGCCTTCACAGTGGTCTTGTAATCAGGGGTGGAAGGAGAGGGAGGGCAGCAGGGGCCATGCCCCCCCCTCCCCCCCTTCTCATTTCTTGAATGTCTAATGGTATAGGTAGTATTCTTTCAAACCCCTAGCTTTTTATGACTAACAACCCATAAAGAAAGAATATGGAGAAAGAAATTGATAATTAACTTATCAGATATGAACCGATCGATATACTTGTTACTATGTGCTGTCCTGAAATTGAGCAATGCTTCTCAAATTGATGTTTGAAGAGCAGTAGCTATCTCTCAAAACTGAATTGATAAACCAAGAGGAAAAAAAGGAAAAACTTGACTGAAACATCTCAATTCTTTTTGACACAGTAAATCGACTCATTGATGGAAAACCTATAAACAACCAAGATAAAAGTGTAATACTCTGGGAATGTCTGAGATACATCGAAAGAAACAAATTAATGATGTGTAATCTACAAATAGAAACAATTAATTTCCCAATTCTATATTCAGTCGAATACACTAACAAAATCTACACAACTTCGTATTTTGGTTGCAAATTTGCTTTAATAGTTTGCTTAGTGTCATGGAAGAAATGGTGAAACATTTCAGTGTCATTTCTCATGCCTGAAATAAAAAATTTTAAAAAAAATCTTTGTAGCGACATAAATAAGACAGCTTCAATGATTTTTGGTAAATAATAAGGAAACTTTTTGCCTCTAATCGATGTTCAATGATTTTCCCATTTGTTGTCAATTAAGTTAAGAAGTTCAAAGAAAACTTTGAAACTTACGTGAAAGTCGCTGCCAAAAAAAAAGATGTCAAATAGTTAAAATGAAAATTAAATGTACTTAAATAAAGAAGAAAATACTATGAAAAAGGAGCCTATAAAAAATTCAGAGAGATTATGGATAGCTGGAAGAATTATATATTTGAAACCTGTATCAAAATGAATAATTAGATTCAATGCATTATAATCAAAAAACCAAATGAAGGAACCATCCGACCTAGAATGGTACCACTGCTTGTTGAAGCTGGTCTGAGGATTCAAAAACAATGTTCATCAAAAACCAAGAAATAGAAAGCGTGGAACAACCAACCACAGTCCAACTACCAAAGTGGATCGTATCATTCAGATGGAGCTATAGAGCAGTATGCAAGTTCACAAATTGTCAAAATAAACAATAATTGGCAGAGCAAATTTGCATTACAATAAAAGATGCAAAGCACACCACTTGAATGAAATATGAAGAAATCTGAATTATATAGCATTAGGGAAAAAAAGGTTGAAAAATTACCCGATAAAGATTAAGGCTGTCAAATTAATCACTGAGGCAGCATTGACTCTTGTTGTAGCTGTCATATAACCCTGAGAACATAAAATTAAGATATAGCCAGTTCCATCTTCAATGCTATATTAGATGAGGGAACTTAAAGTTAATGGTAGATAAACCTGTTTTCAAAGCTTTCTCATTACTAAAAAAGGATCGAATTCATCCATTGATCAGAAAGTAAAATCAATACCAAATGAAAGCAAAGATCCATAGGTGGCCAGCCAACCAACTTCAACCATCATAGAGATCCTGCCACAAAAAAGTTGAAAACCCTTATAGTTGTTAATGTTCTAATAAATTTTGAGTGCTTATTCCAAAATACATTCATACTTATAATGTGTATTGATATATTTAGTTTAGGAAAAAGAAAAAATACAAACTTATTACCTTTATCAGAAGCAAAAAAAGCTGTTAATAGTCCAAATGTAACACAATCAGCTTCACCATTTGCTTATCTAACAACAAACTGAAACATATATCAATCCAATATCATTGGAAAAACAAAGCTCTAAAACCAAAAGCCCTTCAAGCTACTTTTAAATGGACAGATAAATGCATAAATTTAGTATATTGGCCAATTTCAAGGAACTAAAACCCATTTAATCCTTAATTCACCAAGCCCGAAATCGGGAAAACAATGTTTAAATAAACAATAGATCAAAACCATTTAATTCAACCCCAAACGGTAAAAAGGATAGAAAGATGAAAGTGGTTTACCGATTATTCTTAGCAGTAAGAGAAGCATCGCCGATCAAGTTCTATAAATCCCTTGAAGAACAACAAAACAGAAGAAGAGAAAACCGAAATCAAAATAGAAAAAATAAAGGGGAAAAAGAAGAGAACTTTTCAGTGTTAAAATTAAACATAAATCATGAAACCCACATAGAAATTCAAAACAAAACACAAAAAAATTACCTCCTTTGATATCTTTCTCTCCTATGGTGGGAAATCCGACGAAAAAAAAATATCCCCTCTAATCTCTTTCTTTGATTCAGTAAAGAATCTTTAAAAAAGAAAAAGAAAAAAAAAGGGAGTAGAATGGGAGAAGAACGCAAAACAGAGATAAGAGCTTATGAGGGAGAAGAGAGACAGAAGAAAAGAAAAAGGAAAAGAGAGGCGGGAAGAGAAGAGAAAACTGCTGTGGAATTTCCACATGGCTCGTTCTTATTGGGCCTAAAAAATCTTATAACAATAATGCCCTCAAGATTTGTTTTTAATTACGAAAAATACCGGGATTGAAATGACAAATTTAACCCTCTTTAATAGTGTAAAACAGTGGACATTTTCAGTTTAGGGGCTGATAACCCCTGTTTTTTGGTAACTTCATCAAGCCCATTAACAAGTTGTTTAATATGATATCAAAATTGAATAGTATTGTATAGTAGATGTTTTGTATTCCACCACACTTACTAAAATATACAAGACATAGCCATCGAATATTTGGTCTGAGAATATTTTACTCTTTGTTCCAGAGACTAAGGTTTGATTGCTAGCACAATCTAAAATACCAAAAAAAAAAATGCAACACATAACCTAACTAGCTTTGGTTGTAACATTGGTTTGAGACGTGTTTGGTCATTGGTGTGGTGCACCTTCTTGATACTTTATATAATTTTTCCTTAAAAATATTTTAAAAAAATTTTGCAAATGTGATAATACAGATTACCAAATCTATTAATTGAGCATTCTAGGCAATATTCATCATGAAATGCATTTGGCACACAAATTGTGTTATCTATGTTTTACACAATTCGTTGTCTTCTATTATTGGAAGAAACAATTTAAGCCTTTTCAAAAAACCTGCCAACATTGCTTCTAAATAATTATTTGTACTTCTTATGTTCAAATAGTAATCAAACTTAAAATTTTCTTGTCTATAAAGAAGTATATATATTACGTATATATGCTTGATAAACATTTTGACCCCTTAACATGTAAAGGGACAAATTTGCTCTTAAACTTTCAAGATTGTCAATTGCATATCTGAACTTGTAAAAAATGTACAAAGTAACCATTTTGGACGAAAATTAATTAAATTACGTCAACAATTAGATAGATATTGGACAAAATTTACAGAAATCATACAAATTTTCGTCTAAAAAGGGCTAATTTTCGTTGAATTGGTAATAGAATTTAACCTATTTCCATCCAAAATGTGTAAATTTGTTCATTTCTTACAAGTTTAGGGGCTAAAATGTCTATTAAACCTATGCTTTTATCTTTTCGAGTTCTATATTTTCTTCAGGTAGTTAAAATCATGGGTACTAAAAAAGGTGCTATTACCAACAAGTGGTTGGTTCAAGTGGTTCGGCACTTATTTTCTTTAAGCAAGGTCTCGAGTCATTGTTGCAAGAGCTTTATCTCCATAGTGTGCCGACTCGGCTCGGACAATATATATATATATATAAAGTGCTATTACTTATTATTTACAAATTGTTAAGTTGAGTGAAAGGAGATCAATATGCATTAAATAATTAAGCTCTGAAGTTCGAGTATTTTGAATGAAGAAAAAGTAAATAGTCACTAGAAGAGCTATGCTCAATTGAGATCTGGCGTCACTTGATCTGGGGATAATATAGTTATACTATTTTCACATATATGTATCTTAAATCAAATATAAAAGAAATATAGAAATTATAACAAAAATGAAATTGGGAGAATATATATATATATATATATATATCCTACATATTATTTTATAACCAGGTGAAATTACTAAATGCTCCTTCTAACTTTAAACTTGGGACAACATTATCGCCCCTTTTTAGTCATTT
>AWWV01004892.1:0-12087 GCA_001974805.1 Corchorus capsularis | reverse complement strand
ATAGGAGCAAAAAACACAGCTAGGAGGAATATGCATGCCCCTATGAATGAGAAAATACTCATTGTTGGGACAATATCCTTGAAAACTTCCCAAATAAAAAATTGGAGTTTGGGAGCCACCTTAAGTTTCCAAATCCAATTCCAAATGGAGTTGGTACTTGGGATTTCATTTCGAAACAAAGCATAAGCAGATTTAATAGAGAATTTTCCATCTTTGGAATATTTCCAGACATCAAGATCCTCCCCACTCCTATTAGACTGTTTGGGAATAGCCACAATAGCCTCAATGACCTCCTGAGGAAGTTCAAAAGAAATACTACCAACTTCCATAAAAGTCTTAACAATTAAAGCATCTTCCCCTTCCAAAAACGGTCCAGCAAGGAAATTTTTAATGGGACCAATACAAGTCCAGCTATCAAACCAAAAGTTACTTGAGGAACCACTACAAATGACCTTAGCTGAGGCTAAATTGACCATTTCAAAGCCTTCCAAGTAACAGATCCGGTTCTATTAGAAGAAGAGGGATTAGAACCATATTTGGCTTTCATCATACGAAAACAAGGGTTGTCACAACCAGTTTTAAGTTTCCAGACCAATTTACTCAACTGAGCATTATTAATAGATTTAGCATCTCTAAGCCCTAAACCCCCACTTTCCTTAGCTTTCGTAATCTCATGCTAGTTAGCAAGGTGCAATCTTTTCCTATATGGCTCATCACCCCAAACAAAATTCCTAGAAATGGAATCCAAATTATTACACACACTCACCGGCAACTTTCTACACTATATAACATAGGTAGGAATGGATTCCAAAGAGGATTTGGCTAAAACAAGCCTTCCAGCAGGGGAAAGTAACCTAGCTTTCCAGCCAGCTAGTTTAGATCTCAATTTATCAACAATGAAGGCATGATCATCTTTCTTAGTTCTTTCAGTTAGCATGGGAATCCCTAGATACTTACCAAGATCAGAAGTCTCCCTTATACCTAAACACTGAAGGATAGAGGTTTTCATATCAGGTTTGGTATTTGGAGAGAAAAGAATCATTGATTTGTCAAGATTAACTTTTTGGCCTGATTGAAGACAAAAATCAGCCACAATATCCTTCATACTTACAGCATTAGAAAGAGTAGCCCTACCGAAAAGGACAATATCACCAGCAAAAATCAAGTGAGAAAAAGTAGGGCCATCTCTAGAAGCCTTAATAGGAATCCAGTCTTTGTCAAGGCACGCTTGCTCAATTCTCATGCTTAACCATTCCATTCAGAGGATAAAAATGTATGGAGAAATGAGATCTCCTTGTCTAATCCCTCTAGAAGGACTAAAACTATCCATCATGGAACCATTCAATACAACTGAGATAGAGAAAGAAAAAAGGCAGCTCATGATCAAGTTGATCCAACAAACGGGAAAATTAAAAGCTGTCAAAATTTTTCTAACAAAGCTCCACTCAACATTGAACTATGCCAATGTTGAACTAACAAATTATTTGGACATTGAACTAACAAAAATTTTTCTAACAGAGTTTGAATGAATCCATTGCCTTATGCCAAAGAACATTGAACTCACCAACCTTCAAATCGAATCATAATTAATAAACCAGGAAAGGGACCACTTCCCTTTTACCTACTCAATTAACTAATATGAATATCAATTAATACATAAATTTCCCTTAAGTTCATGCTTGTTGCATTCTCCGAAATAAAGCTCATTGAATTTGTATTTCAGTTCTAATCAATCTAATAACATGGTATAGAATTATGATGTGGTCCAAATTAAACTGGGTTGGAAGGGACCATTAACACACTCCAAAAATTAACAATCGATCTCTCCCAAATGTAAATGCAAGTTCTTTAATTATTTTGATATTTTTTATTTGAATAAATTTTTATTTTTTAGATTTGATGATTTTTTTTTTAATTTCTTCTATTGATCAATTGACTAATTATTTTTCTCCCATGCTTGCATAATTTTGGTTTTAATTAACAGACTACCTAACATAATAATAATTACTATGAAATAATAATAACCAATACACAATATTATGCTACTTCATTACCTTTGAAATTAAGTGAAAATTTCAGCAAAACAATTGCTTCTCTTCTCATCAGTCATCACAAAGGTTAGAAATATTGGAATCCAGTTTTTAACATGATTGCAAAAGCTAATTTATTTTCTTTCTACTTCTAGTTTAAAGTTTAAGGTTTAAACTACATAATTGAACATAGTTTGTGCAACTTGCAGACTTTAATTGATCACATTCAATGACATAACTTTCCACAGGCTATGATATGACAATACACTAAAAATGAAGGGAAAATATAATACTACTATTATTTAAGCATAGTACAATTTCATCAATAAGTAAAATATATAGAAATAATACTTTCATCACCCACTCTTTCTATTTTTTCTCAAGAATCAAACTTAGAATTGATATCTGTGTCTTTAATTAGTGCTCAGTTTAGAGTTAGGTTTACTATCAATTGCCTGAGTTCTGTCCTTGTTTTGCCATCAAGTTTTGTCCTCTTTCTCTATCTTAATATTTTCTTTCAATTTATTTGGCCAATTTGTTTTCATGTTGTTATGTGTTCAATTACAAATTCGTTATTGACTTGTAGTCGGGCAGGGGTATATCTTTTTTTAGCGGTCGAACAAGCGTATTTTAAAATATTAGTATTATTATCATCGACAAATCAAAAGAGAGAACTTTTTTTAGGGAATTAAAAGAGAGAATTAACAACAAAATCCAAACTCACATATTATTAATTTCACAAATTATGACAATGTTGGGTCTTTTTAGGTCTTTTTAGATTTAAGTTTTCGTGTTTGGAGTCTAAAATATTACATGACTTTTGTATTAAAAATTTGAGTTGACGTTTTGGGTATTTGAGTTCAAATCATTTCAAGCTTAGGTATGAGTCCCTTTATTAGGGTTGAGTTAATTTGGATGAATTTGGATTAGGTTGACTAAATTAGAGTTAGAACGGCGTAGCTCTCCCCACTCCTATATTGATGGACTCTTTTGTATAAAAACAAATTAGATTATTATTATAAATTATAATTAACAAGTAACAACCTTAGAGGCACTTTATCTTTCATTTCATGCCCCCACAAAGAAGTTTAAGTAGAGCAACTTTTCTATAATAAGTAATTTCTTTCAATTACTATAGTATTTAATTAAATTAGTTGTTTTTTCAAGTAATTCCCTAAGCCTTCTCTTTGCCGGTCTAGTGGCCAAGAGGTGGAGCTCAGTATATATTAAATTATTTGGTACACATTAACAAAATTTCATATAAGACTACAAAATATATATAAATCAAAATATATAGGAATGTGAGTTTATTTGTAATTGGTTTATTTATGTATTTGATAGGTAGGTAGTTTATTTATGAGTATTGGCTCATAGATTAGCGTTTCAGTAATGTGCTAATCATGTAGCGATGTACGGATCTTCCTATGCGTTTGTAATTTCAAACCTGAAATGAAAATGATTCTTTCCTAAAAATATATATATATATATATATATATATATATATATATATAGTGCATTGCCATTTTATTGAGTCTCTCTCATACATATATGCAACTTAATATATACAACGGGAGGAAAACAAACATATAAGATCATCAGAAATCCACCATGGCAATGTCAACAATATTTGCTGCTATCTTACCAGTCACTTTCTTCTTCTTCATTGTTATTCTTTATCATTATTATTTCAGGAAACTAACTAGCAAGGATCATCATCAGCTTCCATGGAACTGGCCAATGATTGGAATGTTGCCGATGATTGTAACCAGCTTCCACCGCATTGCTGACAGAAGCACCCAAATCCTCGAAAGCAGCGGCGCCACCTTTACATTAAAAGGCATTTGGTTCACAAATTCAGATCTTATAATCACTAGCGACCCTGCAAACGTTCATCACATAACCACCGCCAACTTCACCGTGTATCCCAAAGGCGACGGCTGGAAGAAGCGGTTTGATGTTTTCGGCAACACCCTTTTCAATTCCGATTTCGAGGATTGGAAGAAGCACAAGGTGTTCATTCGAGCCTACTTGGCTAATCAGAAGTTCCACAAAATACTGACGAGTATTTTCGAAGATTCCATGAACAAAAAGCTCATCCCAGCTCTCGACCATGTCTCTAAACAAGACAATAATGTTCCTGTCGACTTTGCAAGTTTACTTGGGAGTTTTATGTTCTATTTTTCATGCAGGTTTTCTACTGGTTGTGATGTTATTTCTAGCTTCCCTTGTAGTTCCCATGAGAAGCTGTTGCCAAATGCCATTTCCAGTGCTTGCGAAGCCATATTAGCTCGGCATATCTTTCCTGAGAGTCTTTGGAGACTGCAGAAATGGCTAGGAATGGGAACAGAGAGGAAACTAAGTGGAGCTTGGGAAACCATTGACAGTGTTTTGGGGGAGCAAATTTCGCTAAAGAAAAAAGAGATGAGGGAAAGATCATCAATATTAATGGCAGAAGAAGATGGAGGAGATTTTAGTGCATTGGAACTTCACTTGATGGGACACAAAATGCTTGGACCTGTCTCAGTCTCTAATGAATTAATTAGAGACAACATGCTTGGGTTGATGTTTGCAACGCAGGATACTACAAGCACAGTCCTCAATTGGTTCTTCTGGCTTCTTTCAAGGCATCCAATTGTTGAGAAGAGAATTAGGGAAGAGATTGATAAATTTTTATTACCTCAAAATGGGAAAGGGAAAGGGGAATCCAAATGGCTTCCATATGGTGCTAAAGAGTTGAACAAGATGGTGTATCTCCACGCAGCTTTATGCGAAACATTAAGACTATATCCACCAGTTCCTTGGGAGTCAAGGACCCCAACTCGGAATGACACGCTTCCCAGCGGCCATAACATCAAACAGGGTCAAAATGTGTTGATCTGCATTTATGCAATGGGAAGAATGACATCCGTGTGGGGTCAAGATTGCCATGAATTCAAGCCCGAGAGATGGATCACTCGCGACGGAGGGATTAAACATGAACCACCTAACAAGTTCTTTGCATTCAACGCCGGCCCTAGGATTTGTCCTGGCAGAGATGTAGGATTTACTACAATGAAGGCTATTGCTTCAGCTATTATCCACAACTATCATATCCAAGTAGTTGAGAGCCACCCAGTGACCCCCAAAACAAGCATCGTTCTGCATATGAAGCATGGTTTGATGGTTACGGTTAAGAAGAGATGGCCTAGAGAATGAGCATTTCTTCTGCAAACTTACCATATCCGGCGCCCGGCCGTAAACTTTTCACAGCCTACCCTCCATAAAATAAAAGTCCATGTTTCTTTTTTTTTCTTTTTTTTTTCTAAATATTGCAAAGGGGGCAAACAATTAGATAGAACAATCTAGGTTACCCAACTCCCTTGTACTACTTATATTATAGAAGTAATAAAGAGCTTTTCGAATAAAAATTTATTGTTTAATTTGTTTGGTACATCTGTTAATTGTTTAACAAGAGAAGAACGCAGATAACTCCAGAATTTCAAACAAAAAGAGAGTTGCAAATTTAATTTGAAACAGAGAGAAGCAAAAATACTAGATAACCTGACCATCCTCATCCTTGTTGCTGTGAACAAAATATGATTAGCTAGCAGTGAATGTGTGTACAAACGACTAGCAGTTGGTACCCACATGATTGACATGAAACTAAGGTATATTAGAAACAAGCCATTTCAACTGTATTGTCACAAACAAATTTTATTACTACACTGTAGTTAATGGTGTTTGGTTCTTCTAACTTCCCCATTTCATGGTAAACTCTTTCATGAAAGGTTACACAACCAATTAAGGAGAAACACTGGCATTTTCTTTGTTCTATACAAAGCATGTTATACAGATGACAACAGTATACACTATACAGTTTAGGGATTGTGATATCGTTGACACTTCAGCCAATGACCTTCCCATTTCCCATTACGATAAACTACCTTTCCAGGCATTGAAGAGTATCATCTGAGAAAGAATACTTCTACAAACCTGACAAAGTAAATGGCCATATTACCATCCAGGAGTTAATTTTCATTTACATTTACCATCCAAATCATCAAAAGCTAAAAATGTTTCTATCACTAAAAGGATTCAACTAGACAATGCCAAGAAGTACACAACAATGGCTTCACTAAATCCTGTCTTAAATCTCACAATAAAAAGGACAATAGTGGAATCACCTGTTTTGTACGTCTTCACATTATTCTGTTCAGAGGAATCCTATTACCCTGATAGGGAATTCTTTGTACAGAGGAAAGTACTTGTGGCATTGCCATGCCAACCGAAATAATTATCTCTGCATTTACAAAGAAAATAGGGTAAGCACACAACCTTGCAAAGATATCTACAAACTACCTGCAACAAAATTGAGCTCAAAAGATCCAACAATGCAAGAAACACATGTACGTATGATTACATGTCAATAATAATCTTGACCAATGCTAATACATCCATCCTACAATGGAAGAATGTTAAATGCAATCTGTCTTTACCATTTAATTTTTTTGACATTTTCTTCACTTACTCTCGTTTTTCCAACCATGGTAAGTAGGGGGCAGGTAGTGAAAGGTGCTCATGTCATGTTATGCTAGATTCGTAGGATCTATGTTTATTTTTTCCCCTCTTTGAATCACATGTCACAAAAATTTTGGAATTTTCAAATCTGGCATTGTATTCTACTCTTTCTAACAAGCGACTAAGCTGCTACAGAAAACTACACCAGTAGAAAACATATGCTTCAATTTAGAGCCACCCACAAAGTTGTAGCCATGGGCAGACCGTAGTTAACACTTCACCTCCCTCCCCCACCCCCCAAATAATAGCCCCTTAATGTCTTCAGGACAATTTTGTTTCCCCTGTCTACCACACCATCAACTAATAATGATGATCACAAATCTAACAATTTTTAGTTGCCAGCTTGACTTCTAAAGCACCTAAAAATAAATCATGTTCTTTAACTACAATTGTGCATAGCTAAATTCCCTGCAAAGACAGAAGGCTCGAATTGAAAAGTTTAGATTTTTCTTCTTCCACATTGATACCGTTCAGAAAAGTTAGGCAAGAGTGAAAAATATTTATTGCATTGTGAGGGTGAAGATCACTAGTTATATCAGAATCAGCAAAAAAAAACCAACTTAGCTCAAAAGGTATATAATCGGGAAAAGGGAAAGATATACACCCATTATATGTGCACCTAAAAAATCTAGCATCAACTTTTTTATTCAAAACTGTCATCTAAAAGCCTGAATCTACACAGAAGAAACATGATATGATGCTCAGAAATAGAAGGATAAACAGGTTCTGCAAACAAGATAAAAGAGACTTCATAGCTGAAAATGAAAAAAGATATCACATTGTTATCCCGAAAATAGACACACCTATGCCTTCTCGAATGGATAAGTTTGGCCTTATGATCTCCTCAGAATTGACAAGAAATATGTCCCCAATGTATAGACAGTTTGTTGGTACATAGACACTGCACAACTCTTCATCCCCGTCATCCCTCTGGAATCAAACAAATAAAACCAGTTATTGCATCCAAGCACCTCAGCAAGATGCAACTGTAAATGACCTCAACATTCATTGTCAATAAAATATCTTCCATGATATGCCAGCCAATATGCAGCAAGCAGGATTTTATAGAAATTTAAAATTTCCACCTATGTGGATAGTGCAGGGCATAATACTTGAAGCTCAATTGTAATTCTCATATTCACAAGGAAATTAGTGATCTCCCTCAGTCCAGAAATTTGGATTATCAACTAAGGTAACTTAATATCTGTATTGCCTAATTTTCTTTTTATATTTTCTCCATCCTGCACCAAGTTTCTGCATAAACATGAACATAAACATGGAAAAAATGGCAGCATAACTCAGTTCAGTGTAAGGCAATAATTTTTAATATTTGCAGCTGATATGAGAGGAAAGTATGTTCCTACTTTCACCTTATGCTTCATTCCGAACTATTTGCCAAATTAGGGAGGAAAGCAAGTTTCCAACTTATTATGGAGTGTCATTTCATTTTCTTATTTAAGAAGATAAACAAAAATCAAGAGCAAGAAATCATTTTTCAATTTCATTAACTTGGGTTGCCATCTCTAATGCTTCAAATATTTTCCTCTAAAAAATTATACTAAAATAAATGAAAAAGAACAGCAAAAAAAATTGGGATAAGGAATCCGGGCATACCAACAGTACCCAATAGCAAATTACATTGAATGTCCATAAGATCATTCCAATGATAAGCTTAACCAAATTGTAGAACAATGACATCTGATTCTTGAATTAGCATTTACCTGAAGAATAACCGAAGATGTGATAAAACCAAATGCATATTCACCAAGACGAGGATGACGAATTATTGCAACCTCTTTAAAAGCAGTGGTATTTTGGTCTGTGAGGAGATAAAAGAAAGTATAAACTGTCAATTCAGAACTTACTGTTTGCTAAATTTATTAATGCCAAGACAAGGAAAACCAGCTTTAGGTGAATCATCAAAGAAGGATAATTCAAGGCGTTATCATAGATTTCTAATCACATGGTATCACTCCATTGAACAAGTTCCATTGCCAGTTCTTTCTGACAAAATACTCTTCCCCACCCCCCAACCCAAAAGAGGAGTAAGAAACCCTATCCTTCTTACTAAATCATATAAAAGAAACTAAAACTTGAGTGCGCCAACAAGACCTTTTTAATATGAATGGTACACTTGCTTTACACAATTTTACATTGCATTTTTTTTAAATGATGCACACACTCACACACCCCCCACTAGAATATCATTGGCTTCTAAAGTAGTCATGTTAAATTAAAACCAGGACATAATAATAGACATTTTATAATGATTGAAAGAAGCATCACAATAAGAATAAAGTAAGTTGAACAGGAAAAAGAAAGTATAATATTACCTGGAGAAATAGCAGCACTAATTTGTTTGGAGGCAGAGTAAATGTGCTTTACAAAGGGCATTCGCTTGATAAACCATTCCCCAAGCCAGAAAAAACTTGCACCCAGCCATGATGAAGCAAATATGCCCACAAAAAATATGAACAATAGGGATGTAATAAACCCAAGGCCTACACCAAAGACATGCAGACCATTCAGTAAGAAATACAGGTATGAAAAGCGATACCAGGCACACCAATCCTGAGTTTAATCATATACGGCAAGATAGTGCAGAGGAGTAGGAACAAATGGGAGAGATAATAAGATTTTTTCAAGCATCCTTTTTGAACACTAATGATCCTAGCTCATGCAAGGATTTTCAATTAGAACTATCGTCTGAATCCGCACTATGATTACTATGTATCTCATCAATGATAGCCTCCACATACTCCAGAAGCACATAAGCAACTGCCACCATAAGTGCAATCATGGCCAGAATGCACATCAGCTGCATGCCAATGGACCACAGATGGTGACGCAGAATGCAAGGAAGCTGATAAAGAATCTAAATTCTTAAGATTTTACATTTTTACTTTATTGTACTCATGGGGTTTTATCATAATGGTTTAGAGATTTAGGGTTATATTTGGTATTTTAGATCAAGAATAAGATTTAAGGTCTCCCTTATGTCATAAGGTTTTGGCTTTAAGTCAAGTTTGTACTTTTTAAAATTTAGATGTACTCTTTATAGATACAATGAAAGATTTTTCAGCATTATTCTGATTGTGATTGTGTGATGCTATGAACCCCAGCTTGACTTTCTGGTAGGTCAAATTAGTTAGTTTCCCTTTCCACATGTTTTTAGGCTTGCTATTGGATCATGACATGAGCCAATAGCAGTAGCTCGTGTATTTGGTTTTTTCAGGGCAGTTAGCCATGGTTGTAGCAGGCAACTATGCTAGGTGTCTAAAGCCAAGTGCGTTGTAGGTTGTTTCCTTAGATCCTGTGCTAACAGCCACCGCAAGCACAAAGATCCAATGTAACAACCTATAAGAATACCTGGCATAATTGCCTGCTACATCTATAGGCTCATATCATGGTCCAATTACATACTTGAAACATACTGAAAGGGAAAATTAAATTAACCTTACTAAACTAGTCTAATTAGACCTGCAACAACTCATGTTTTTTTGCATCTTCACTGATGATGCAGACATCGCATTTTAGTAAGAAGCTTAAGTGACTTTTTACTATATTCTTCTCTTTTCTTTATTCAAAAGTTTCCCTTTTTCTCAAAAATATCATTATAGACAATAGTCATCTAGATGTCCATCTTATGGTCAATAGTTAAAAGGCTGAAATAACGAAGAACACCTGTGACGCTCAGATTTATATCTCTTTTGATCATTCACTGCCCTTCCACTTTTCTGTGTCTAAGATAATGAGATGCATTGAGTCTTCGTTAAGCAAATTTCAAAAATTGATGCAACAATGAAATTTTCAGCTCTTATCTCCAATATTGAAAAATGAAAATTCAAAACTGATATTCAGACCCAAGAAACTTTTGAAGAATTTCACTATAAGTATATCCGCCATAAGCTGACAGTGGTAAACCAAAAAAAAAAAAGAGAGAGAGAGTTCATATGGTTCTAATTATCAGCATCAGAAGAACAGATAATTAATTCTTTGAAGCTTACCAAATATGTCAAAGCCGAGCTTGGCATAGATTGGACTGAAGAAACCATCAACAAATTGAATAAACCACCAAGTCAACAGAAATGTAACCGTAACTGGAAAGAGCACCACACTGTAACATCACCACAAACAATTTTACTAAGGGAACAAAAGAGTGAAATAAAATTAGGAAACCAAGAAAATGTATTAACAAAAAGAAAAATGGAAAACAATTGTTGTTACCATCCAGTCATGAACTTCTTGGATACCCAGCTTTGTAGAGCAGCATAGCAAGCCTGCCAAATGCAAGAGCTAACAACATATGACATGGAAATGGTTCATTTATAAAACAATAATTTAGTTAAGTTCTAAACTAAATACCCAACGGAATCAACTTCGAATAGTTACTGAGTGTACATTAAACACACATGCACCTCGACATGGGTATAGTTATTGAGTCTTTTCCTTCAATGCTTCATTCGGAACATTTCAAATAGTGAATTTGGATTAAATTTGTTTTACACTTTACAAGTTCAATATTTGTTTTTGAAAAAACCCAATTGTATCATTACAAGCAACAAGATCATTGTATAAGCCCTTCCTAACAAATCAGAGTTACGCTAACATATGTTCACACTCCTCTTAGGAAGAATAACTAAGAAATCCATTTTCTAACAAAGCAAAGACGAGCATAAATACAAGCAAACCAAGCTTGCTTTTCCATTAATAATTACTAAATTCTCCTTAATCTCTATACACTATACTATAAAAATTTCACTAAAGTAGACAATTTTAGAGTTCATTTGGTCCTAAAAATAGAGGAAACATGATAAACACCAATGATATTGTAATCTTTAGAAAGAAACAGCTTATTCTAGGTTTTGAGAAATTAAATAGAAAGAAAATAATTGGGAAAAATGAGGAATTTAAAAGAAATACCTTGCGAGTAGAGGATTTGGGTGAGCCAGGAGGAGATTTGAGGTCCTCGTCCGAGTCATGAGGAGCGAGTCCTTCACTCAGTGAACTCGACGTTCCTTCCTTTGCGTCTACCATCTTTTCACCCTCTCTTTATTCTTCTTTCTCTGTTTTTTTTTTTTGCGGTTTCTTCTTGCTTTTTATTGCAGTTGTAATTTTGCTCAAAGTCATGTTTTGACTCTGCTGAAAGTTAAACAACTTTGAACTTTCAGCAATGGTAGTTGAAAGCATTGTTTGGTTGTGGGGATAACTGTTTCGGGTTCCTAATTCCTACGTAGGGCCAAGCGGCAACCGGTTTTAAGTACTTAGCTGGTAAAAGCACGGGAGGCCCTGTACTATACGAAATATTGATTTTGGTCTTTGTATTATTTTTTTCTACAAATTCGTCCCTTTATTATCAAAACCTATCACTCGAGATCCCTCACGTTAGTGAACCGTGACAGCCCCGTTAAATATGATGACATGGCACTAACGCTGTTTTTTTTCTGACGTGGCGGTAGCACGTGGAATAAAATTAAATATTTTTATTTTAATATATTTT
>AWWV01004891.1:0-15919 GCA_001974805.1 Corchorus capsularis | reverse complement strand
TGATTACTTGAATGAGATGGGACCCATCTGATAATCTTTCCTTTCTAAGTCTCTCAATTTTTTGACTTGGGATCGGGACCCACCTCGGCCACCATTGTCTTTATGGATTGAATGATAAAAAGAGCACCTCACGTGGAGTCTGAACCAAAGGGGCTGTCCAACCACAATAAAAAGTAGACCCAGATTCACAAATTTTTCCTTTTCTTTTTCTTTTTATTTTCTTTTTTGGCAAAACAACAATAATAATCATACAAAATTTTATTTTTTGCATATAGTAGTGAAATTTTGCATATATAGTGAAATTTTACTAGTTACTATTTCATTTATTTTTTACCTCTAAAAGGAGATTCATAATAGAAAAATCATTTTTAATAATTTTAAGTCTGTTATCCCTCCTAATAATTCATGAAGAATGTAATCTCAGGCTTAGTCCACAATTACAAATAAATAAAGTTTACATGATAACTTTTTTATTTTAAGATATTACTCTTATTAAATAAAGTTTTAGAAATTATAGTAAAAATTTTCAATAACACATCAAAATTAAATACTCCATTTGTAAATAGGAACACATTCATTCCAAAAAAAATTAGATAATTTGAATAGTAAAATTAAACGGGACAGGTAACATTGCTCTTCATAATAGTACCCTCTCAAGTCTTGCTAGTCTCTCTCCCAATCCAAGACATGAACAAAGCCATTCCTTTTCTAAAAAAAATTGCTTTTTAAAGCTCACCCATATAATTCCCACTCATTATCTTTGTTGCTTAAAGCTTTTCCTCTTCCCCTTATCCTTTCTCTCTCTCTTAAGAAGACATCAATTCTCAAAGGAAATTCCAGGCCTAAAAGAGAGATTTTGATGGAAAGAAAGCAAAAATCAAAATCAAAATCCCCTCAAAACATTTAGTCTACACACTCACACAAAGAAAAAGAGATCAAAAGACCCACCAAAAGATTAAATTAAAAGACTCCTTCCCCCTTACCTCTACCTCTCCCCATCATCAGTAGTCATCAACACCACAAGTAGGATCCCTCATAAAGAAAAGAGAAAGAAAAAAAAAAAAAAAGGAAAGGAGGGTTAAGCCATTAGAGAAACAACCTACTACTTTCATGCTATCATGGAAGGAGGAGGTAGTGATGATCATCAGCTCCACCACCACCACCATCACCTCCACCATCATCAACAGCAACACCACCACCACCATCAACACCGCCCTACTTTCCCATTCCAATTACTCGAAAAGAAAGAAGAAGATAATAATAACCAGCCTTGTTCTTCTTCTTCCTCCCCTCCTTTCCCTTCCCTTCCAATCACCTCAACTTCACCTTCATCCGATCAACCCAGTCTCCAAATCTCCCCGGAACCTTCCAAGAAGCCGCCGCCTAAACGAACTTCCACCAAAGACCGCCACACCAAGGTGGATGGACGTGGGCGGAGAATCCGCATGCCGGCTCTTTGTGCAGCTAGGGTTTTTCAACTCACTCGTGAACTTGGCCACAAATCCGACGGCGAAACAATTGAGTGGCTACTACAACAAGCAGAACCAGCCGTGATCGCCGCCACGGGCACCGGCACAATCCCGGCGAACTTCACGTCCCTCAACATCTCCCTCCGAAGCTCAGGGTCAAGCATGTCAGTTCCATCTCAGTTAAGATCCTCAGGGTTTAACTCAAACTTCTCTATGAACCAACGACGAAGCTTGTTCCCCGGAATTGGACTCGAAACAAGCCCCACATTCTTAAACTTCCAATCCAGTAGTAATTTGAGCTCCATGTTCCAAGCGACGACGAAGCAAGAGTTGCGGGAGAGTAGTAATACGACGTCGTTGGATATATCAGAAACGGAAGAAGGAAGTCTGGGAAGGAAAAGAAGACCCGAAACAGATTTGTCTTCGCAACATCAAATGGGAAGTTATTTGTTGCAGTCGAGCACAGGGGCAATTCCGGCAAGTCACGCGGCTCAGATTCCAGCTAATTTTTGGATGGTAACTAATTCTAATAATCAAGTTATGAGTGGAGACCCAATTTGGACATTTCCTTCAGTTAATAATAGTGGTTTGTATAGAGGGACTATGTCTAGTGGTTTGCATTTTATGAATTTTCCAGCTCCAATGGCCTTATTGCCTGGCCAACAATTGGGTTCCACAAGTGGCGGAGGAGGCGCTGCTGCGGGTGGTGGTGGTGGTGGAAATAGTGGCATAAGTGAAGGACATTTAAATATGTTAGCCGGATTGAATCCTTATAGGCAAGTTTCCGGTACCGGGATATCGGAGTCACAAGCGAGCGGTTCCCATTCACACCACGGAGGAGGAGGTGGTGGTGGTGGCGGCGGCGATGACCGACATGATAGTACAAGTCATCACTCATAAAATATGATCACAATATATAGCTCACCATGCATCATCTCTTCTTCTTGCTTCTTTTGATCAGTTGTGTAGTTTGATGTGTAACACACGTGAGGTTTGATTGCTTCTTTCTTTCTTTCTTTTTTTTTTTTTTGGAAAAGAAGAATTGAGTTTTTATTTATTACTCCCAAAAAAAGAAGGAAATTTTTTTTGGTGTGATTAATATATAATGGGGTTCTTTCTTCTAGCTCTAGGGTTTGAGAGAAAGAAAGAGTAAGAGAAGACACTATTTTTAACATTGGTATTGGCTGGTTTTGGCTGAAACTAAGTCTCCATTTTTTTGGACCTTTTTTTCAAATTTTATTTGATTACATCACACAATTATTATATTAATTAATTTCATTTGATCATTAATTTGTTTGTGATTATTTTTTTTGGGGGGGGAGAGATACCCATACCCATAAAAATCCACTGCTTATGTAATTCATATAGTGAAATTTATTGTGCTGAAGAGTGGAAATGAAAATGAAAAGAAAAAGGAAGAAAATTGACTTGTACTATATTAATTATATATGCATGCTAAATTGCTAATGCCATTGGCAATGGCATATGGTAAAGTCTCCTACCTAACCAGCAATGGGATTTCTTTCTTTTTCTTTTTTTTTATATTTAATTTCTAAGTCTGTGGCTGTGGTGGTGAAAAGGCCACAAAGTTAGTGTAAGAGTTAGTATATTGAAAGTGAAAGAGATGGAACAGTGTTTACTGCATGCCCTTTTCCCTTTGTAGCAGTATATATATATATACATATTAGACATATAATAAATATACAAATTTTTTTTGAAAAAAATAAATAAATTTTTACAACAACTTTTGTTTGTTTTTTTCTTTCTAAATTTCCTTTCATTCTGATGATTCTAAAACCTCTGCCATGAATCTCAAGGTTTTTACTGCTTCAATGATTAAGATTTTTCAAAGAAATGGGGAAGGAAAGGGTTAATAGGACTGTTTGGGACCCACACCTTATCAGTTCCAGGTGTTGGCTCAGGTGGGTGGGCCCCAGCTGCTGCTCATTGCCCAAACCAATGTACATTGTCACTGACAAACAGGTGGATCATTCCTCCTCTCCCTTTTTTCCCTCTCTTTTTTCTTCTTCAATTACTAATTTAATTTCTTAATTTAGTATAGAGTATATTTATATTATTCATTCATTAGAAAAAAAATAAAAGGAAGGAGCTTAATTTTAATTTTTTTTCTTTGTTTTTGGGTTTTAAAATTTGCTGGCACCATAGAGGATCAGTGGTGGGTGTTAATGACCCTACAAGGGGGACAATGGAAAAGGGTCCCATATTAAAAAAAAATTTTAAAAAAACTTAAAACTAAATAAATCAGGACCGTTCAATTTCATTTGTTGTTGTGTGGGCCATTCCCTTTTTGATGGGCAACATGGAATGATTGGGTCTCATCACTACTAGTATTAGTTATTTTTTCATTTCGAGATAAAAATGTGGAATTTATCAAATTGTTTTCTTATATACAATTGAGGCCTCTACAATTTTCTAAAATTGTCTATGTGGTCCGACCTTATTTGGTTTCTATAATCGATTTTTGGGTATAATAATCACAATATTATTATAATTTAATTTTAAACTACTATATAATTATAATACTATACTATAAATCATTTAAGATTAATAAGTAAAGAGAGTTTCTACAAATACTAGTTAGAATTCAATTCAAAATTAGTCGAAATTCAATATAATTAGCAGATAGTAAATGTTCCATATCAAAATAACATGAAATAAGTTTTACTTGTGCTCAATGAATTCGATCTCTCAATTTCTTGATCAACTATTTCAAAATGTAAGGGTTTGCATTTTGAAGAGGCATTTTTGGCCTTTTTGAGTGAGTTAACTTTGCTTTCTTGGTATTGAGGGTAACAAACAATAATCTTTATGTATGTGTTGATGTCATGATATGAGATGTGGTGAGAGAGAGAGATAGATAGATTGAGATGAGTATTTAGATTATTGAATTGAAAAGATATATTGGAGCACTTTCTCTCTCTCTCAAAATATCTTCATATATGACCGACACCCATCATCTATAAAATATCTCACATTACTCTCATGCTCATTTTCAAATTATTGTACGTAATATTATGTTTGCCATTTTCCATATAAAATGATGTACACAAACCCAATCAATTATACTCTTGGAATCAATGAGAAAATTAGTCTAAATTGTTTACCTACCTCTCTCTTTTAAGGGTTTGGTTTCTCGTGGATCTGAAATTCCAATCCGAAGTCCGAACTACTACATTCTCTTGATTCTAATAATTCTTCAACACCCAAAAACTGAAAAGGAAAATCCGACTTACGTTGTTTATATTAAAATACAATGATTCTTTCTTTGATAAAATCTTAAATCTTAAATACAAGTAGTAATTTCCTTCTCTTTTCGATATATTTAGGTAATTCAGATTTCTTTTTTAATTTTTCAAAAATAAATTTCAATAAAATAAAATATATTAAAATAAAATTATTTAATTTTTATTCCATGTGTACCTGCCACGTCAGCAAAAAAGACGGTGTTAATGCCACGTCAGCATATTTAACGAGTCTGTCACAGCTCACTAACGTGAGGGAATACTCATGTAATTTTGTTAAAAGGAAAACTAATTTTCATTTATAATAGATTATAGAAAATCTTCCTCGACTGCTTTTAAGGTTGTGTTTAGACTAAACAACCATTTTGCCCCCCGAACTTCAATCTTGGACCTTTTGCCCCATAAACTTCAATTTTGGGACGTTTTGCCCCCTCAACTTAACGGGTCCGTTAAGTCGCTGACGTGGCATTGCACGTGGCATTTTGCCATGTCAGACCAACCTAACCCACGTGGCATTGCCACGTTGGACCAAACCACTAACATGGCAATGCCACATGGCATTTTTGTGCCACATGGCAATGACACGTCAGTAACTTAACGAAGCCGTTAGGTTGAGGGGGCAAAACGTCCCAAAATTGAAGTTCAGGGGTCAAAATGTTCAAGATTGAAGTTCGGGGGGCAAAACGTCTAAACCCTACAAGTTCATGGGACAAAATGGTAGATTAGTCGTTGTGTTTATACCACAATTTACATTTTTCGTAAAATTGTAAATGCACTCAAGATGTCAAGATCAAGAATGAGATTTGATCTCAATTTCTCTAAGTAAAAAGTTGAATTTAACTACCTTGAAATAAAGTCAACTAGGAGAAAGAAGTTTGACTTTGAATTTATGACATTGATTTCTCTTAATTTGGCTATGAAGATTATGATTACATCATAATTAATGAGGAATCAAGCAATTTATGTGAGAAATATGATTTGGCCACCCTATTTACTGCATAAATTGGGTTAGGCCGAATCAAGCCTTTGGATTTGAATTTGGGTCTTCTCGGGATAAACTTTAGATATAGTTTTTCAATTAAAGACAAGGGAATTAGGGTTCCAAATTCGAGTTTGAAGATGAATGATTTTGAGGTTTCGTCCTTTACTAAATATGTTCAAAAAGTTGCAAGGAACATACGGTCCAAAGTTCAGCTTATTCCGAGCACGGAAGTAACTTTTCACTTTTGTGCAATTAAGGAAAGAATTCAATCCCGGGATGATTTTTGCATGGCGATTTCACCATTAGAATAAAAGCTTAGTCTACATGGAATATAAATGCTACATGGAGAAATCGAGCCATGTTTGACACTTTTCGTAACTTTTGATAAGTTTTCAATTAAGGACAGTATGGCTGTTTGACCCCGGTTATTAAGCCATTTCCTTAATCGAATTTTGATGATATTGATATATGTTGTTAGTGGCATGGCATTGAGCATAATTCAATGTTCAATTGATAAGATTCAAGTTTCGAGGCATTTGGAAGTAGTTTCAGCACCATTTGGCCACTCTACACTTACTTTTACACCCCTGTTTGCTGCACCGAGGCTTTGGGCTGCAATTAATTCCAAAATTTTGCATTAAAAATGTGTTAATTATCACATTTTCAAAGTCCAAACTGTGAGGGAGTCTTTCTTGGCTGACTTGATGAAATTTCCTTATTCAAAGGGATTCAAAATCAAGACTTAAATGCAGTAGATCAAGTGGAGGCAAGATGGAGTAATTTTGAGCTGTCGGATTGCTTCAACCCTAGCTTGGCCGCCCCCTATATAAAGACAAGCAGCTGCAACATTTTTCCTCTCCAGCACCCCCTTCAACACTCCAACAAACAACAACAACTTGCCCAACGTAAATCAAATCAAGCTCAATGCTTTCTCTATCAACTTTTCAACTCTCAAGCTCTCAAGCTTTCATTTACTTTTCACTTGTTCATCAAGTTCTACACTTCATCATCATTTTAATCTTTTCAATCTTGTTCTTATAAGTCTACTCTTGTATTTACATCATTGCAATTAAAATGTTATTTTTCCTTTCAAATCAAGAAAATTTACCTTTTCAACAACAATCCTTTATTTTTGAATCCGGAATTAATGATTTAAACACTTTCGTGTGACTTTGATTCAGGACCTACAAATCGTTTGATTATTTACATTTTTTTGCACTCAAAGCAATCTTTACTTTTCCCTGCACCTTTTTCTCAATTTTTACAACAAAATTGAACATTTACATTTCCTGCACTTTTTATCAATTTTTGCAACAAAATTGATTGGCACGCTCAGAACCCTTTTCACCAAATTCTCCAAAGAGATTTTTTGGCACGAACAGGCATCAACTTATGTATACTATCTAGAAAATCTTCCTCATCCGCTTTTTTTCATGTATAATAATAAATTAATTAAATAACAGATCTTGCTTTGTGACTCAAGTCGTTTCTCGCGAATCTTTTTTATAAGTCTAGCACGTCCATCATCTCTCATTTTTTTCACTTGTTTTTTTTAAACAAATTAAAATCTTTCTTTAGTGACAAAGAAGTCACACTCTTCGAAAATTACCTCCATATATATATTTTTGTAACCAAGTGAAATTACTAAATGCTCATTTTAACTTTTAACCTGAAACGACCTTATCGCCCCGTTTAAGTCATTTCTCACATGTGGTTACACTAAATCAATTCGTATTCCATCTCTCTATAACCTCATAAATCATATTCATAAATCATTATATATAAACCCACAGAAAATGTGTTCACATTTATAGAGCAAAAAAAATCTATGAAAATTGACGCATATATGATAATAACAACTTTTAATTAGATTGATTATGAGTAGTTTTTAATTAAAAATGTAATATATAAATAAAAGTATAATATTAATATAATTAATAAATAACCGGATTTGGGTAGTGGGTACCCTAAGGTCACTACCCAAACCCGTCATGGGTACTAAAACTACTACACGTATTCTACCCTAACCCGATTATAAAATAACCTAATCGTACTTAATCGGATCAGGTAGTGTTGGGTACCTTATTAACTACTAACTACTTGCATCCCTAGGATTTATTTTTGAAGGATATTTAAGAATGTATTTTTTAAAGGATTTATTTTTTAAGGATATATTATGGTGATGTATATGGAAACAAGTATACACTTACAAAACAAATAATAGGTGTAAACAAGTATACATACATTAAAAATTCCCCGTAGCGCAAGCATAGGGTACCCCTCTTGTTGTCTCATTAATCATAAAGCACACCTAATTTCCCTTTACATGAAGAAAAAATTATATATATTAATGAAATTTTATAAGGTTGACAATCTTCTTTTTTATTTGGTGAAAAGGTTGACAATCTTCAATCTATCCCATAAGATCTGATTTAAAGATAATTGAATCAATAAAAAAAACTAACTGATCAAAGTCAAAACTATAACAGACTCAAAAATTGATTAAAACTGTTCAAAATTTTGGGAACTTTATTTTAGAAAAGACAAAATATAAAATAAAAAACTAGAAGACCAGTTTAGGTGTGTTTTTGTAAAAATACACTGCTTTTTACTGGGTAATAAATTGCTAATTATCCAAAAAAATAAAATAAAAAACTAGACTTCTCCTCCTCCTTGGCATGACAACAAAGGAGGAGAGAAGTAGTATACGAAAACCATTGATAGAAAACTTAGAAGACTAGGTATCGTCAAGAAGAAAGGGGCAAGAGGAGAAAGCTATCATGTTTTTAGTTTCTATACACCATATATATTCCATGAAAAATGGAAATTAATAAAGTGTCATTGTTTTTTATTACACGAGGACAATTTATTAGGTGTAGTTCTTGTAAGTAGTTCTCCCCTCAATACTTTGATATGTTACATAGGGCTGTAAACGAGTCGAGGTCGAACGAGGTTAAACACGAACTTAGTTTTGTTCATGAACATTTTGTTGTAATTTGGATATCTCAAACTATAATCTATCAAATTAATCATGTAAGCGGAAGCAACTAAAAAATAAACATCCACACAAGATAGAAGAATTTACGTAGTTCGGCACTGAACTTGCCTACGTCCACAGAGGAGAAGAGATTTCCACTAGTTATAGAAAATTACATCAACACATAATTATTAATAACTCTCTCTCAATCTCTCAACCCAATCTAACAATCAATCTTAAACCAAAACCAAACAATCTTGAGCACTCTCGCTCGGTCTCTACAAACTAACAATCGCATCTACCAAACCAAACATCAAACCAAACAATCTCACACACACCCATGAGGACCATCCTTTTGTCCTATGGGTGCCTCCGTCCAAATCTAACCCTTAGACTACATCTTTTCTCCAAGCATACAAAATTCTATAGAGAAACTCTCTAATTATACTAGCACAAACTCAGCCTCCAAATAATCCCTTTCCAATTAGGATTCTTGATTACCAAGTCTTTTTGTCCAACAATCAATAGGCCTGAAAAATCCCAATCCAAATCTAACTAGGATTTGAGTCAAAATCCTAACACATTTTGCTTGTTTAAACTCGGCTCGTGTTCGTTTAAATTTTATGTGACTTGTTCGAGCTCGGCTCGTTTATAAAATGTAATATTCATGTTCATTTATTTTTGACTCGGTTAAATGGTCTTGTTCTTGAACAATATATAAACGGGTTCATAAGCACTAATTAAACATTGTTTCTGAAGTCTAGAAACTAGATAACGGTGTATCAATATATATAATATATGTGTGTGTGTGTGTAAGTTTTTGGTAAAAGTATACAAATGGTCCCTGAAGTGAGCCAAATGTGCATTTTGGTTCTAAAGTGGAACTTTATTCAATTGAATCCCTAAAGTGAACGGTTAGGAATAATAGGGTCCTTCCGTCAATTGCACCGTCAAATTAGTTGACATGGCACTGAAACTGTTAACTTTCTAACGGCGGCACTTAGGTGGACTGTCATTTCACCTTTTTTCATCAGAAAAGTATTTTTTTGAACTAAAAAAACAGATCTTGGTTTTTATTCTTTTTAATTAAAAAAACTGATTTTTTTCTTAAAAATTACCTTTTTGAAAAAAAATTGAATTTTTTTGTGAAAAAACTGAAAAAAGGAAAAGAAAAGAGAAAAAAAATCAAAATTCGTTCCTTAAATTTTTTGATCCAGAATTAAAAAAACAGTAAAAAGGAAAAAAAGAAAAAATTAAAAAAAATCAAATTTCTTTTTTTTTGTCTTTTTCCTATCTTTTTTTAGAAAAAAAAATTGAATTTAAAAAAAAACAGAAAAAAACAAATAAAAAATAGTAAATATTTTTCAAAAAAACATAATTTTAAAAAATTATTTTTTAATCATAAAAGCTGACGGCAGTCCAGTACCCCTCAACAACACCGTCAGTAAAGTTAACGGCATCAATGTCATGTCAGCAAAATTGACGGTGCAATTGACGGAAGAATCTAATTGTTCTTGACCCTTCACTTTAGGGACTCAATTGAACAAAGTTTCATTTCGGGGACCAAAATGCACATTCGGCTCACTTCAGGGACCATTTGTGTACTTTTACCCTAAGTATCTTTTTCTTAGAAAAAATTAGTCTTTTTTTAGGAAAATATGACAGACTTATATATTTGTGTCCTTGATGATGTATATAAGGCCAAATTGTAGTATACTATACATGGTATAATTTGATTGATTTTGTCGTGATGCATTAATGCATAATATAATCTGATCAACAAACTCAAATCCAAAATTAATAAAGCAACTAGCTATAATCAACCCACCACTTCGTGAAAGAGATTAATCAAATCATTACGCTTTGGGTTTATTAGAGAAAGAAAAAGAAAAGGATAAAAGAAAGATCATGTAACATTAATATGTATATCTTTATCAAGTCTACAGTTGTGACACAAATTTTAAAATAAAATAAAATTAAAGAGGCCGGGGAAAAGCATGCATTTAGGGTCCAATTGATGATCTGTGTTATTTTCAATGATTGCATGCAATAGAAAGAAATAATTAAGATTACATCACTTCAGAAAGTCATTAAAAATAAAGATTTTTATTTATACCACCAGTACGATAGTTTTTTTTTTTTGGTTACACACTAGTACGATAGCTGCCCAATATGTTCCAATGTTGGCGAGAACGAAAATAAATTAAAAAACTAATCTCGTGAATGTACCATAATATAGTATTTAAAGAAAAAAAAAAGGCAGAAGTAGTAACTCTCTAATCTCTAAATTTGTCCAATTGTAATATTTAATCTTTATTTGTGCAAACGCTCCGGATCAAGGTTTAGTTTGGCATTGAGGTTGAAGTTTGAAAAAACTTGGTTTGGAAGAAGTGTTTTTGAAAAGTGCTTTTTGAAATTGCAACTTAAATATATATATATATAATGCTTGGTATTGTTATTAGAAAATGTGGTAGAATGATAAAATGTCTAAAATGGATATATTAGTTAAAAAGGAAAGAAATAAATAATTAGGAGATTTAAGTCATTTTATGTCCAAAAGCACTTTTGAAACGCAAAATCATCTAAGAATTAACTTTTCAGGTTGGCTTGACTTTTGCGGTCAAAATGAGCTTTTTACACAAACCAAGATTTATTTGGCATTGCGTTTGAGGTGAAAAGCAGCTTTTTTATCTCCAAACGTAGGGTAGAGCATGGTCGGTTCTCGGTCGGTGCGGTTTGAAAATTTGAAAAAATTTGAGAAAACCAACTGCCCCAAATTATCCACCGATCACCGACCGACGGTGGATAATAACCGATGCTCATCGACCGACGGTGGATCGGTCGGTTTTGTCGGTTTGGTCGGTTTTACAGAAACCGACTTATCACTTATGCATCAAATGACAGAATTAAATTAAAGAGCAATTTGTAACAAATTACTAATTAAACTACTTACTTTTCACCTGTGTCTATTTTATAGCATGATGCTATACAAATTAGGAAATTACTACTTAAACTTTACAATATCGAAGAAAGTTTGAAATAGCTTTGCTGCCATTTCAAAATAACTACTAAACTAAACTAAGCTTGCTTCAAAATGTAAATGCTCTCACTAGTAAAAAACATTTTAGGAGTGCTGCCATCTATACTGGGCATATTAACAAAAGAGACTATTATCCCCTATTGTATTTGTCTGAACAAAAAGAATGGCATCAAACAGCCACTGCTCCCACCACCAATCTGCAACCAACCAATCACCATTTCACCATTTCCAGCAGCAGCAACCAGCAAACATATAGAGCATGATGGTGACACATTTACAAATACCACCATAACAGGACAACCATAATTACAAAAGGAATTAGCAAGCAAGCATTTACAAAAATATGATTTCCAGAAGTTTAATCCTATCAAAATCAGCAGCACCAGCAAGTAACCTAACCACATATCTAAACAAAAATCAGAAGTTGCAATTAGTAAGATAATTAACACAATTGATCAGGCATTCAGACTTATAGAGTTATAGTTAAACTTAAACTGAAAAGAGTTTAGGGTGAGTACCATCAAGGCTAAAGCAAGGACTAAATTGCTTCAACTATCAACTACACTTTCCAAGGACACCTTCTTCAATTCTGTTTCATATAATTTGAAATAACAGTAATAAATAAGTTAGATAATCCAAGTTCAGAATATATAACTTGAAATAAAACCAATAAATAATTCAGATTTGATTTACCTAATGCCAAATCATCAAACTCAACTTGCTACTCCATGTCAGCAGTTGGGTTGAAATCCGAAGATCCCCGCATCCAATCTTGTGCACATATTAATCCTTGAACTATCTTCGGAATGAGGCAGCTTCTGTAGACATCAAGAACACGACCACCAGTGCTAAAAGCACTTTCAGAAACGACCGTTGAAACCGGAACAGCAAGCACATCTCTTGCTATGGAAGAAAGGATAGGAAACCTTGGGGCATTCAGCTTCCACCACCCTAAAACATCAAAGTCAGCAGCTTTTTCCCGGTCCTCTTGCAAGAAAATGTCCAATTCAGACTTGTTTTCCACTTTTCCAGATTCAGCCTCATGCTTCCAAAACAAGTCCATAGCACTCTCTTCACCATCATCCATGACCATATGATCAACAACATCATGAGATGTCTGATTTCTACTTCCAGAGGCTTTTACAGGACTCAATTGTTGCTTGTAATCTGCAAAAATCTCATTCAAGGCTTCATTCACTTTTTTCAATAAATCAAAAGTTTCATCTTGACCAAACATTCTCATAATGTAGAATTCTACATGGAACTAGTTCCATTTTTCTTAGTATGGGCATTAAAAGTCTTAGGGCAATAGTTACATTTAGCCTTTTCCTTCCCATTATCCACAAATTTAGTAACATGCTCCCAAACAATAGAAGTTTTACGTTTCTTACTAGAAGGTTCAGGAAGTGGGGGATTACCACTTTGATTCTTCTCTGCAATAACAGTTTCTCCATCCCCGCGAGTATCATCAAGGCCAAGGTCTCTCCTCTCTCCCTCATCAGGGTCTGCATCAGCTTCAGGATTTAGTCCGTCGGCCCTTATCCAATCCCAATGTGTAACATTAGATTCTGACATCCTGCACAAAACCAACATAATCAGAGACTATAAAAGGCTTTCCTAACTGCATTTATGTAGAATACATTACTAATTACTTCAAACAATAATGTATTTCAATAATAAAAATACTTAATACACATCATAATGGTTCAAGCAAAGTAAGTCAAGCCAAAGCTATATACAAAGCTGACAATGAAAATTATCAGTCAATGGGACCTCAAATATCTATGAATTTCAAATCAGGAAGAAAAGGAAGAAAGTACCCAAAAAAAACGAAAAGCAAGATTAAACAGATTGAAATGTCCAAAAACAACATGAAGTTCTTAGCTAAACTTTTGGTACCATATATGTGTATATGCATATATTTATAGTAATAAAAGTTAATACAGTAATCAAAGTTATTGTAGTGACAGAGTTACAAATACAATTCATGAAATTCTAGTAGCAATTCACCAAAAAAAAAATCTGGTAGCAAATACTCTCTGTTGCAACTTGATGGCATAGTTGCATCAGATTTGCAATTTTTTACTACAACTGAATAATATATTGAATATAAGGTTATAGCCTTTACTGCAAACCATTTTACTCATGTAAATGGATAATTATATAGAACACAAAGCTACGTAAGCTGAAACTAAATTGTCTTATGTTTACCTCAAAAAAATTGTCTTATGTTCATTAATTATCATCCAAATCATGAAGTGAAAACTGGAAAAATGCCAGATTCTTACCCTCCTTCTTTTAAATTTTCAAACAGATTTTTTCTTCATTTTTTTCCTCCAAATATGTGTTGGAAAAACCCAGCATTCCATCAATTGAGATAAGATATTTTTAGGGAAGTATAGCTAGTAAGAGCAGTTGCATTTAAAATGACAATGAACCATTAAAAAAATACCAAAAGGCAATGAAAATGAAAAATTTGGATGGTGTAAAGATGAACGGTAATAGAAGCAAGGGAAGAGGACCCACATAGCAAAGGCATATGCATTGATATTGTAGGAACAACAAGTCAAGAAGCAACAAGAAGGAGACATAGAAAAGGATACCTTTTTCGAATTGGCCAAGCACTTAAGTCTTGATTCCCAATTTGTCTAAAACCGAAACCCTTAAGATTAAAGCTTGCTTGAACTTTGATTATGCAAAACCAAAATCTGTTAAGACAATAACCATAGAAAATTAAACCCTAAACAAAACAAAGTAACAGAGGAAATGAATAAATCAGTTAAATACAAAATCCGAAAATTGAATTGAAGGAAATTGTCATATTTCACATACCTTTGCTACTTTTGGGGTTCACTAAAGTCGATTTACAAATTGGGAATTAGGGTTTTAGAATTTCAACCCATCACCAACAGAACACACGAAGATAAAAAAGAAAATCCTAAAATGGGGAAATTATGGAAAAATTTAGGGGAAAATGGAAATTAGGGTTCGTACTTCATCAAAATTTGCTAAAAAGAAGAGGAAAAATGTGGTTTTTTTTCTTTGGAAATTGGATTTCCTTGGACGAAAACTACATCTGGCAACCAATTTCGATCGAAGCTTGAACCTAATTGAAGAGTTTAAGGTGAAATCAGAGAAGGGAGAAGAGAAAGAAGCGAACTGGAGAGAGAAGGAGAAAGAAATCGTCGAGAGGAAGAGAGAGAAAGGAGAAAGGAGAAAATGAAAAAAAAAATCAGATTTCTATTTATATTTTAGTCGGAATATAATATATATTAATATTAATATTATTATTAATATTATATATTGGTAAATAGTCGGTCGGTTCTCGGTCGGCTTTTAGCCAAATTTTTTTATATCGAGAGCCGAGCCGACAATGAACAATTCTCGGTCGGTTATAAACCGCCCCGAGAAACAGCTTAATAAGCCGAGCCGCCGACTTGTCGGCTCGGTCGGTTTTCGGCGCAATATGCTCTCCCGTATCCAAACACAATGTCAAAGCAGGCCCAAGTATCCAATTGGTTTCACCAAAAAAAAAAGTATTCAATTGGTTAAGAGCTTGAGGTCTCCAATAGGAGGTTTCAAGTTCAAATCCTGAGATGGGAAGAATTTAGGGATGGGAAAGAATATTATCTCCCTTTGTGTAGCGTATTATTTAATTTCATATTCACATGTAAAAAAAAAAAAATCAATTTTGACCATTCTAACTTGTTATGCTATTCCTTAACAATAAAATATAATACTAATATATAATAATAATAATATTATAATAATAATAATAATAATAATAATAACAAGAGGGATATGAGTTACATTAGATAGCACTAACTTTTACATTTCAGAACCCCAAAAAAATTAAGCAAATCCTAAAATTCGAAGTAGCCATTTTCTTCATAGATATGAGTTATATGGGTTTCCTCATAGATTACAACTAAGGTGTAGACTTCAGCGTTTCCGTTTTGGTACTCCCATTTTTGGATGTGACGCTCCCAACGATTTCTGACCATTGGATTCAATATCTAATTTCCTTACCGTCCGATACAATAAGTTTTAACCTGCTAAACAGGTTTTAAAAACCTTTTGTACTGAATTCGTGTGTGGTTGTCATCGTGATAGATTTTTACACCTTTTTTTATTCCACCCGTTGATATCAACAAAATTTTTTTTCTAAGTTTTTATACGTTGTATATT
>AWWV01004890.1:0-24539 GCA_001974805.1 Corchorus capsularis | reverse complement strand
TGTTTGATGGCATTATGTTTAGATTATAGAAATATCAATAAACCAAGCAAAATTAATTAACACAAAGTATTGCCAATTGATTGGAATTTACTTATTGAGGAAAGAATTGTAAAGTCTCACATCTCATTGCTCGAATTTAAACGAAAATGGTTCATGTATGAAGTACTATAATTTATTTATGAACTTAACTAACACTGACATAAAATTAAACTAACTTCACCTCAATTTGATCTTAGTTAGGAGAATTATTAACCCTTTTGGGAAGATTTAAGAGATCATTTTGAACTAAAACTCAAATAAAATTTATTTCATTGTTTTAATTTAGATTAAAGATATAAATATCATCTTGTCGATAGAATGGTTATTGTAATGATCCATTTTTTCACATACAAGATAGGTTGTAAAGTTTTATTTGAAAAAGATTATTATAATTATAATTATAACTTAAAGGAAGAGCACTTATATACATTTACGGATTTACCATGATTGCAATTTGTTCCTTAATGAGTTCATTAGTTTGAATGAATTCTTTTTTCTTTTAAGAGATTAACTAAGCAAATTAGCTAAATGCTTAAAAAGAATTGGCCAAAAAAAAAGCTTAAAAAGAAACGAAGATATTTGTGGTAGTATTTAGTTCTACTATTCTATTAACTTTTACATAAAGCAAATCAACTTCTGTCTTTTGAAATCAAACCTCATTTTTTCTTGGTACATAATTAAACCTCCTTTCTACAAATCGAAAAGGAAATTTGAAGTTTTCTCCTTGCTTCTTAGACTTAATATCTAACAAAAAAAATTTCATACTAATACTAACAAATAATTTTATGAATTGTTTTGTATGATTATTATTAATTATAATAATTTTTATATTTAAATAAAGTTTTGCTTTAGTCGAGTTTATTTAACTTTTTTTTTTCTTTAAATAAATAGTATTAAGGTAAATAAATAATAAGTAAATAGTAAAAGAGAGAAAAAATAAACTATAAAGTAAAAAAGGTTAAAAAACTCCAAAAAGATTATTCCAAAATTGACTAAATACATTTATTATGGTCCAATCCAGGACACATTCCCCTTTTCTTAGTGGACCCCACTTAACCATTCCCAGATTTTCACCCAAACACAAAAAATCAATTCCAACATTTTCCCTCACTTTCTTTCCGACCTTCCCCATAACACATTTTCCCGGAAAAAACCAAAAAATGCTAGAAAACACTCTCAAATTTTCTCCCTCCACAACCACTCCGCCTCCCCTTTTCATTCTTGTGACTTTCTTAACTTAAGAAAGGAATCAATTTTGTTTCTTTCTAAAGAAAAACTTCAAAATTCATCATAGTGAATTTTTAGAAGTAGGAAAGGAAAGTAACAGAAGAAAGAGAGGGAAGTGAAAAGGATTCGATGGGTGCGTCTCTATCGAACCTAACGGAGGGAATCAATGGGGCGGCGATGGGACCGGGATTAGGGGACATACCGGAGAGCTGCGTGGCGTGCGTTTTCGAATACTTGACACCGCCGGAGATTTGCAATCTGGCGAGGTTGAATCGTGCGTTTAGAGGGGCGGCGTCATCTGATTTTGTTTGGGAAAAGAAGTTGCCCAGCAATTATCAAGATCTGCTGGATTTGATGCCACCTGAACGGTACCAGAATTTGTCCAAAAAAGACATCTTTGCCCTTCTTTCTCGCCCGATTCCATTTGATGATGGCAATAAGGTGGGTCGAAATTAAAGTTTGTTTCTTTTTTCTTGTCTTTTGTTCTTTGGTTATTTTTATTATTAATATTTGGAAATGCTTGTTCCTGGGTGTTTGAGTTCGGGTATTTTTGTTAGGTTTGTATGGGAATGACTGAAATATGTTTATCTTCAGAAGGATTGAAAATGAGTTTCAAAGTCAATTTCTAAAAAACATTTTGTTAATTTCGTTTTTTGCTTATAAAAATTGTTCTTGGCCGGGTACCTTTATTGCAGAAGGTTGGAATGAAATGAGGGTTTTGGGAATTTTAGGTGGTTGATGATATTTGTGACCTTTTCTTTGAAAGAGATGGTAGTTTTCAGGAAATTTTGTTGTGCGGGGTTTATTGAGGAGCATTTGAAAGGAGGGTTTTGGGGGGGAGGGTGGCGTTATATATTTAATTTAAACTTTGTTGCTTTAGTTGCATTATTTTGAGTTCACTAATAATGGAAGATTAATGATGATTGTAATTGGACTGGTGCAGGAAGTATGGCTGGACAGAGTGACAGGGAGGGTATGCATGGCAATATCTGCAAAAGGGATGGCTATAACTGGAATCGATGATCGGAGATATTGGAATTGGGTTTCTACTGAAGAATCTAGGTGAGTTGTAATACCATTATATTTTGATATTAAAGTTAAATTGTGGAATCTATTGATGTTTGAGATGGACTCTGCATGGGGTTGAGATATTTGTATCTGTCAATATTTCTAACTTTCCTTTTAACCACCATGTTGGAATCTAGTATTAGTGCTTCAAGAAGCATAAATGCAATTACTTATTCTGTTGCTCCTGCCTCTAAATGAAGCACATGGAGGGAGTAAACTAAGTCTTAGTTGGAATGGGCATTGATAAGTAAAACTGTAAATTGTATTGTCGACTGCATGTCTTTATTGCCTGGTTAAAGGAAAAACATTTCTGTGCTAGTGAATTGCTGCTCTCTAGGCTTACCTATTTGGTGACTTAATTGAAGACTGTCACATGAAATACCGTACAAATATTTTAAAAGTGATACTAGAAATTTCAGCAGTGAGGATTGTTAAGAATGTTTTGGAAGTCTTAGTTTTCTCTAGAAACTTCCTTATATACCTTTTGCCATCTATGGCTTTGAGGAATATGGATGGTGTCATTGCTTATGTTAATTCTTCTCCTTTTTTTTTCCAACAAGAAAAAAAAAAAGAGTTATGAGCATTGTTTTGTTTGAACACACAATTCATGTATTTTGCAACATTGATCCATTCCTTGGCCCTTTGTAGCATGACAGAGTGCTTTAATGCTGCTCTCATCTCCCTTATTTCTAAGATCATATTACCATGTGACTCGGGAATGGGTTCCCATTAATTTCTTTGCATCACTCTATATTACATATATCGGGTTTAACCTTTCTTCATGGTGCTTAATTAATAGAACAAGATATCTTTGAAGGGATATTGATGATTCTGTACTACCTATTAAAATAGTTTGGTGCTTAATTGCAAAATGTTCTTTTTTTTGTTTAAAGATTCTACAAAAACTGGGAAAACCTTCAATGACCACAGTAAATGACTCAATGTTCTGATTTTTATGCCATTGAATAAATTATCTTCCAACTATATTAGCCACTAGTTTCACTTGTCTTCTCTCCAACTTTTTCTACATAAACAAATTTTTAATGAGTACCCTATAATTTATATTTGGTATTCTTGCAGATTCCAAATTGTGGCCTATTTGCAGCAAATATGGTGGTTTGAAGTAGATGGAGCAGTAAAGTTCCCTCTTCCGGCTGATATCTATACTCTTTCATTCAGACTTCACCTTGGAAGATTTTCCAAAAGGTTGGGAAGACGGGTGTCTAGTTTTGAGCACACCCATGGTTGGGACATAAAGCCTGTAAAGTTTGAGTTATCAACTGCTGATGGTCAGGTAGCATCATGTGAATGCTGTTTAGATGATACCCAACAAGACTATGAATATGGAAACCTTAAGCGTGGATGCTGGGTAGAGTACAAGGTAGGGGAATTTATTGTCAGCAACTCGGAACCAGCAACTGAAGTCCGGTTTTCCATGAAACAGATAGATTGCACGCATTCTAAAGGAGGGCTTTGTGTAGATTCTGTATTTATTATTCCCACTGACCTAAAAGAGCGTAAAAGAAAAGGGGTTTTGAAATAAGCAGAAACACATCACAGTTGTTTGTTATCTCATCAATGACCCCTGGAAATTTCATATGGGGTTTCACGTACAGCTTATACTTCTAAAGGCATTTGTTGTTTTAGAGGATATCATCTTAATTGGTTTTTGGAGTAGGTATGTGTCCTCTATGGTTATGTAAGTTTCACTACCATGTATTTGATCCAGTTTTGTTTCCTTTTACACCTTTGCAGATAAAATTAAGAGATTATGCTTTGTTTATCATCTTGTTTTCACCAGGCGCTTTCTGTTAAAATTTTCATAACTTAGTTGTGATGCAAATGAGGTACAATTCTTTCTAATCTTATGACGCAGTTTAATTCTTTTATTGTTCCTTTATATGTTTAGAAAAGCCTTGTTTGCTCTCCTCTATGAACTTTGATGTTGTTAAATCATGTATGGTAGTTTTCATCATAACAAATGCTTGTATCAATCATAAATCCATGGTGTCGCTCCCACAACTTTGGTTGTTTGAGGGGTGATCATGTAGAATTAGTGCTTTTATTAAGTGTGATCACATTTGTAATGGACTTGTGAGTCTGCCTTTGGCCTGTTCAGATTACAAGACTAACTCTGTTTAGGTTGGTATGGTTCATCTAACCATAACTGATATTTCTTGCTATATGATAATGACTAGCAAAGGTTGGGTTGGGTTACACACTAACTACGAATCTGAATGACATGGTCAAATTCACTATTGTCTCATTATTCTTTTACATCATTTGTATAATTTTCTTGCTATTCCTCTTCTTTGCTCTTCAACCCTGGTTTTATTTATCCCAAAATGCATGCATTGATTTTCATTTTCCAAAACTGTGGGCAATATGTTGACTTTATTTGCTTGTCATTGTTTCTCCTTAATTTACGTTTAGGCATGTAGTTCAGCCATTTGCATTCTGGAATTGATTGATTCTGTTTTTATTTCACTTGTGATATGGTCTAGAAAATTTAGGGAAGAAGACAGATTCTCATAACGCCTACCTGGCCATGTCACGGTTTTATTGGCGTGTTTTTTGTAGGTAGGTGGTCCAGTTACGATCTTTGAATTTCTTGTCGTTCATTGGTTCATTATAAAGTTGTTTTAAGATAAGATTGAAGTATGCTGTGTTGCTAGTTTAATCCCCTGACCTTAGGGCCAAAAACCTCTATACCAAAGGTTGGTCTATGGGTTGGTCTTTGAAATCGTCTTACAGCTGTGAGCAAATGAAAGAGGTTTATGCTTGGCTGGACCACCAGGAAGAAGTTTTGGCTGCTTAGAATACAGTTGGTGTGGTAAAGCATGCTTCTCATTGTTCTCTTACTTTTTGTGATAATGGACTCCTTTCTGAATTCTAACTGGGACCAAACCAGGTGTTGGAAGTTTGCACTTGTGAAAATATTGTTTTCTTCCCCTCCCCATTTTGTTTGGAACAAAATAATGGAATACTTGTTCTTTTTCAGTAAATACTCAGAATCACAACTTTTTAGATGAAGACTACCATCTCTTTTTATCATATTGCTGTTTTAATTACATTTATTCAACATTTGTGTTTGTAATTAGGTGGTTATTAATTATTTGCAGTTTTGTTTCATTTGAATCTCATTGTCTCACAAGAGTTATGTTTTGAATATTTGAACCAGCAGCTGTTGTCTTATACTTGTGTTTGAAGAAGACACTTTCATCCATAACATTTAACATTTAGCTTTAGGGTTCTTTTTTTCTTGTTTTTGGAGTTTTTAAACTTTAGCATAGCTGTAAAATTAATGACATTTAAAATGCTATGCCATGGTAAAGATTAGCCCTTCCTAAGCAGGAAGTATCTCCTTTCTCTTGAAGATGGTTAGTAGCTGAAGTGAATAACATTTTCTTTTTCCACATGGGTTCGTTGCCTTCCCATTAAATACTTAGTTCCTGAGATTTCATATAGCTTAACATTTAGATATCGGTCCATGATCGGCGCCGCCACCCTAACTTGTCCGTATATAAAGCCATCCTCCATGAACTATTTCACATAGGTTGAAAACGTTGCATCTTAGCTTAGACTCATCTTAAAAAGATTCCCTAAAATCTGGACCACTGGCAATATGGCATGCAGTCTCACTACTTATAAGTTGTAACCTAATTAGCCGCTTACTAGCTTTGCTTGCTTTGGCCAAAAAAAAAAAAGCTTTGCTTGCTGTTTAAGACAGTTACTAATCCCTAATCCCTAAATCACTAGCTGTTCAAAATGTTCTTAGGTTAATACAACTTAGCATTTATCTATTTTTTTTTTCATACTTTGCCAACTTGTAATCTTTACTTCAAATTTTGATTAGATGAAGTGCATGTTTGGTGCATCGTTTGGAGTCGATTGGGTCGGTCAATGGTCCAAATAATCTACCAAACACTTTTTTAGGGTGGGAACAGTTGGTCTTTATTAAACACATATTTTATAACCACTGAGAATATTCTCATCAGTAACAAATTTTATCTGTACAGCAACAAATCTAATCTGTAAAGTAACCAATTTTACTCTCACCGAACCAATCTCACCGGTGTACCAAACATGGCCGAAGTTTCAAAGCTTGATTATAACAAATTTATCTTCATGCATGTTATCAAACATTCGATAGATGATGTATCAATATCTCATTGATCATACTTGAAAATTTTGATTTTTAAAATTCAGTTCATATTAATGGCTACCATCATATCGATGACACATTAGGTTAGATTCCATCAATTTGATGTCTGAATTTTTCGGCTACGAATTCAATTAGGTCCTCCTCTACTTAGGGTTTTCATTAGAAGTCCTCCTCTATACCTTTTTTGTATGCCAACCAAAAAGATTAATGTTCTTGTACTTGGTAACTATTTCAACTAATTACTCCAAAATCTAATGTGCAAGAATAAAAGTTGGTTAGCCATAGCTTTAATACCAAGAAATAGCTGGTCCAAAAGCTAACATTAATGTCCAGATCTCTTAGGTATCAAACATGTCCCTTTCTCATTGCTGTTTCCAGTTTCTAGATTCCTCTTTACAAAGGTCAAGTTGTTTTCATCAAGTATCTTAGAAGCATTGCTATTTGATTTGAGCTTTATATTGTTTTTTGGACCCCAAGCAAAAAAAAAAAAAAAAAAAATGTTCCTATGGCATCAATTAATTCACTCCCAAAATTCGAATTCGAGACTTTATTTAAAGGATACCGAACTCCTTCCACTCGACACAACAAAAATTTGTACAATCTAAACTCTTTAAAAACTTTTATAGAGAAGTAACTGAAATTGAATACTAGTTTGCAATGAAAACATTAACTGTTGTTAATGTTGCTCTTAGACCCTACAATCTTAACTGTTGGAGGTTTTTGCCCGTTGGGTTTGAAACTGTTTGGTTCTTTTTGGGCTTAAATTTGGGCTTCAGAAAACAAGTGATGAAGTGAACAGAACAGAAGCTTTATGTTTTTGTTTTTTTTTTTTGTTTTTAATCTTTTTCTTTAAGACAAATTATACAGTACATTGGTGGAGTTTAACAAACTACTAAAGCGGGTTTTGAAGGGTTGACATGTGTCCTCTAGGAACTAGATTGAAATATTTAAAACTTAATTAATTAAAAAAATGAACATGTATTAATTCCACAACCCGCTTATGGAGTCCAAAATTTACACCGCCAGTATATCAAATAATTACCCTTTCCTTTAAAAAGGCTTCTTCAATGAGTTCTTCATGCTTGTGTCAAAATGATGTAGGAAATCAGCAGTTTCAGGCTGAGATGTATCAGTTTTAGATATATATATATTATAATGAAATTGAAGAAAGCATTGGGGAGGACATTTCATCATCTCGTCTCGTGGCTGAGTAAGAAAAACAATTGCTTTAAATTGGCTGTACCTCTAAAGTTGAAAAACCTCAAGAGCCTACCACCCTATATATATAGCTGACAATATTTCTCCTGTTTATGTTAGGTTTTTTTCTTTTCAAAAATTAAACCAGAACTCCATTGTTGAGGTTTAAACTTAAAAGGAAAATTTTCTTTTTCCTAATAATACATTTAGAAATCATTAAAAAATGGCTGTACCAAATAAGAAAGGTCCCCATTTGTTCTTTTTCTCCATTTTTTCTCAATGCCAACAAGAACAAGGGCAACTTTTTTTTTTTTTTGGTGTACTATGGCTAAATTTAAAGACATACAATTTCAATTTGTTTCTACCTTGGTACCCATTCTCACTGTATATGCAGTGTCTCGATGTAAATGTCTTCATTAATATTTCAGAATCCATAAATTTAATTGTTCTGCTGCAAATTTTTTAAAAGATGGTTCATTCATGGTTATTTCCTTAGCAATGTCATGAAATATATATATTCTATCTCAAAACTTGAAAATGGTTACATGAAATGTTGAGTAAAACGAACCAAAAATTAAAATTTCTCCTGTTTACTGAAGTTCAATGCTTCAATTTTTGTAGGAGGGAAAAATTTAGTTTGTCAGGGGAAAGTTGAGTGAGAGAGAATAACAGAAAAAAACAATACTAGAGTTATTAATTTGAGGTTGAGACTTGGGATTGGAGAAGTTTGGGATCTAGGAAGCAAAAGGGTTGTCTTTTTTTTTTTTGGGTGTAAGTAAATATTTTAGATAAGTGTAAAGGTTGTTGCGCCTGCTTTAGAGGAAAGTGAAAGTTTTTTCTTGCTATATAAACAAGCAAAAAGGACAGAACAGAAGAGAAGAATTTGAAGCACAAATCCACATGTTTTTAACACTTTTTTGCCTTAGCCTTCTCTCAAACAAATCTCTCTTCTTGGCCCTTCTTACCGTTCTAGTTATTGAATATGATGTGTTGCTGTCACTTGTCACAAACCCATAATTCTGATATAGTAACTAAAAAAATGTATATTAAAATGTAGTATAATAATTCTGGCCTTGTGTCTCTGCTCTTTCAGTATTTTGGGCTCAATGTATCAATCTCTTCTTACCGTTAACTCTTTCACGTTTTATGTTTTTGCCAAAAGATACTCTCTTTTCTCTCTCTCTCTTGCTTGAGCTGTAAGATAGGGCTCATTGCTAGTTGGCTATAGGCCTGACCCCCACCACCAATTCATTCAATTCTGCAGAGTGGCTAAAATTTAACAAATCCAACCCAACCCCAAAATCCCCATAAGGACAAAAAAATAAACAGAGAGAGAGAGAGACAGATAGATTTCTTATTTCTTCTTTCTTCTGTTGCCTGTAATACTGCAAGTTAATTAAGGGTTTTGGTATAGGGAGGGTGAAGTGAAAACAATAGGTTGAGCCCCATTTCTTTTCTCTGATTTTGCTTTGTGTGTATGCTTTATTGGTGTTGCAGCAGTAAGTAAGATGTGGCAGGTTCCTTTGTGTACTGATTTTATGCCACCTTTCTTTCCTATGTTGCACTTTTTTGGCCTTACCCTATCTAATGTTACCATTCCTCCCTCTCTTTTTAAGTTTTTTCACCTTTCATTTGGTATGATCCTCCGGTATCATATAGTCATATTCGACTTTGACTAATCTAGAATCGAATTGCGTTGGAATATTCAGTAGTCATATTGAATTTTGATTAATCCAGAATTGAATCGAGTCTCAGAATATTCGGTAGTCACATTGAATTCTGATTAATCCAGAATTGAATCGAGACATGTCAGAATATTCGATAGTCACATTGAATTCTGATTAATCCAGAATTGAGCCGTATCAGAAAATATTCAATAGTCACATTGAACTCTGATTAATCTAGAATTGAGCCGTGTCAGACCCTAAATGATGTCAATTAACCCATCTATGAAAAGATCAAAACTTATACATAATTTGAAAGAAAGAGATAGTTGGGAGTAGAGAGTAGTTAAATTAAATACTTGGTATATGTAAGGGGAAGGTGGGTGAGAAGGCGTGAGAAAGGCTAAGGCATAATGTCAGTTCTTATAGAGGCAGGTTTCTGGGACCAGATGGAGACCTATGATTGCATACATTTGTAATTCTTTTTTTTTCTCTCTCTCCATTTTTACTTTCTTCTTCTTCCCAATTAACCGACAAGAGTCCAGCAATCTCTCTCTCTCTCTTTCCCTACTCCCTTTATATTTCCACATTAAACTTTGTTCTTTGTTGCACCCCAAAAGTGAAGTAGTAAGAAACCCTTCCAACAGTTTTCAATTCTTTCTTTTGTTTTTAGCTTAATTTTTTCTTACTTGCTTCTTCACGCATTCACTTTGTTGCTCCCCAAAGGACAAGTATATAGTGAAGAAGGAAACAAAAAAATAACCATTGCCCATTTGCTCCCCTTTGCCACGCTTCATTTAAGCTCTCTCTCTCTCTTTTTTTTACCCTCTTTCGATCGCTTTCTCTTGCTGTGGTCCATTTACTTCTATTCCTATTAGAATACAGATAAATTCTTCTGGTTGATTTGAAAGGAAGGAGAAAGAAAAGAGGGAAAGCAAACAAAACAAGACACAAGTCAAAAATGGATTGGAATGGAACCTTAAGAACCTTTGTTTCCCGACCAGAACCTTCCCTTAACTTCCTTTACAACTATAACTATGATCAATACCCAGGTATCCATATATATATTTTCTTCCTTTCATTTCCATCTTTGGGTATTCAATTTTTACCTGAAATATTGAGTTTTTCTATATATATCTTTGTTTCTTGTTGTTTAAGGTATGGAAATGAAGCATCCAGGAGTACTAGCAGAAGGAGCTCATGGGTTGGTTCCAGCTTTGGACAAGAATGGCTACAACAATCAAGAGAAGAAGAAAAGATTGACAAGTGATCAGTTAGATTCCTTGGAGAGGAGTTTTCAAGAAGAGATCAAGTTGGATCCTGACAGGAAAATGAAGCTTTCCAGGGAACTTGGTCTGCAACCAAGACAAATTGCTGTTTGGTTCCAAAACAGACGTGCCAGATGGAAAGCTAAGCAGCTTGAACGTTTATATGATGCACTTAAACAGGAATATGATGCTATTTCCAGGGAAAAACAGAAACTTCAAGAAGAGGTTACCACATTTCTCAAAACCCTCTCCTCTGTTTTCTCCTTTTACCATGCATATTTCATGCAGAGTTCATATTCTTTTTTTCATTAATGCAAAACTTGAATGAGACATATCATTAAACTCTGTGTTATACCTTTTCTTAGCATTAATATTTAATGAGATTGTACAAACATTAAACTTTACTTCATTTTTTTTCACTTTCTTGGCCATACCCAAATTGACAGATTGCTTAAATAAGCTGAGGAAAGAAATAAATGAAATGAAATCCTAACCAATATTTACTCTGAATTCATCAGGTCATGAAATTGAAAGGAATGTTAAGGGAACAAGCACCAAGGAACCAAGTCTCAACAGGTTACACTGAAATCTCTGGGGAAGAAACAGTCGAAAGCACTTCGATTCGAAGCTCGAACAAGCCAAGAATGGCAGCAAATCAACACCAACCCATTGCTGAATGCAACTATCTTTTCAATGTGGAAGAGTATAATAATGTTCCTGTTTCATCTCCCTACTGGGGTGGAGTTCAGCTGCCTTCTTATCCATGATGAACTAGTTAACTACTTTTGTCAATAATTAGTCACTTTAATTATCTTAATTAGACTTTAGTTTTAGCTAATTAGTGATCCATCTTAGAATGTTAAGTTTAACTTAGCAGCAAGTTTTACAAGTTAAATCTTTAGAGCTGGTTTAGCTTGATATTTAAGATATATCATGGAGATTTGTAGACATTAATCTCCTTTTTGAGTACTTTGTTTTGTTGGAGAATTGACATAACATATGATCATCAATGAGTTAAATATATATATGAACTAAAGTGTTTAAGAAAGTCAAAAGGCTGCAGGGGTATTGGATCAAGAGCTTAACATACTTTTGCATGAATAAGGCTGATTTTCTTAATAGATTGTTTTCTCGTTTCTGGTGCCCTGTCTGGAATCTAGATATAGTACTTTATAAAGAGATTTATGCATATGAATATGATCTCCCACATATATAATGATTACTTGTATGGAAAAGATTTTTCCAAATGAGCAAGTTATTTCATATTTGGGTTACCAATCACTTTTAAAATCCAGAAGCAAAGATAGAATTGAAAACAATCAATGGTAAAGGCAGATGAAATTTGAATATTTTCTTTCTCAAATTAAAAACAGAGAACAACCAATGATATGGCATTGGTAATTCTGGATTTCTGGGGCCAAGAATATTCAAATCATTGACAAAAATTGAAACTTGAAAGTAGAAGAAATTCTCATCTGATTCTGATGTTAGCCTGAAAGGTTTTCCTGAATGGTTGACGTTGAAAGAACATATGCAACTCCCTTACAAATGGAAATGTTCATTTTCATCCGCTTGAAGCCAGTTTTGTAGTATATATATCACTCGTTAATCTGCAATGCGAATAATTCTTATCTCTTCAATACTGCGAAATTTAATATAGAGACCTTTCTATATATAGCCTTACCTGTTAAGAATATTCATACAATGACTTGACAAATCTTCCAGTTAGAGGAGCCGGATCGAATTGCACAGTGATTACATTATAGATTCCATATATATACTCCTAAAACAAAACCAAATTCAAACAGTCTTGGTCAATATATTGCTAATGCTATAGATTACTTTCCTAAAATAGACGCCCCAAACAAGAGCATAGTAAGCGAGCTATCCAACATATTACTATGCATTATCACATATGATGGAGCAGTCACCGACAGAAACCCTATCAAGCCTGGAAGTCTCAGACTTTTACTGTAGACAGAGGGAACAATTGAACATGAGGATTTTGAAATTTAAACAGCTTAAAACTACAACATAAGCTGCAAATCGAGTGCAAGGCTTTCCCAGTAATGAAAACTAGGAGAGGGATGTTCAAAGACATTCTTCAATTGGAATAATAGACTAATTCTGAATATGTAGGTAAAAAACAAAGTCAAAATCCATAAAATTACTTGATCACTCAACTTCAACACTGAGTTTTTGGTATAAGATAAACATAGAAACAAAAACATGCTGGCCAACAGAGCCATTTAGTCCTTACAATGCCTTCAAAATAAACATACTACCCCTATTAGTCTGGTTTGGGAAAACAGAGAATAACCTAGCAACTCAACGCTTTCCACCGCCACCACCAATCTTGGGACCCTTTGGTGCTGCACCCTTTGGCATGTTACCTTTGCCCTGTGACTTCTGTTGCTTGGCTGCTACTTCTGCTTTCTTTGCCTTCTTTTCATCCTTTGTTTTCTTGATCCTTTCCTTGATTTCTCTACAGAAAACATACAATCATTTCAATATTAAAGAAACGGAACAACAGATGTTATTCAAAAGCAACAGATAAGTACGGGGTACGCGAAACAACTCACCTGAGAGCAGCTTCCCTGGCGGCATCACGAACTTCTGGCTTCTCGGTCCTCCTCTTCTGGATAACCTCCAAGGTAGCACCCACAATGGATCTGGAGTAAGGCTTCTTAGTGGCACGTCTCCTCTTCTTCACAGCCTCTTGGGCAATGTCCTAAATCCATGTAAACAACAGAACAAGTAATAAGAGACTGGGAATGACAATCACTTGACTTGTGACAACGATTACAAGACAATTACTTGAAAATAGCAAAACGTATATAAACACTGATTAACAAACATGATTTGTCTTGCTCACAACCTCAGGTAAGCAAAATGAAAACATAATCTTTTGATATTTGAAATGAGATGAAGTTTACAATAAAGACAATCACCTTCTTATGTTGCTTCCTGTACATGGCTGTCCATGTAAGCTTAGATGGCTTAAGACGGTTGTGGAAGTACCTCTTGCATTTTGAGTTGGCAAAGAGGAAGACCTAAATGAAATGATGAAAGATGACAGTTAGTATTCAGTACAAAAAAAAAAAAAAACACCAACCCTTGAAATCAGAAGGGGATGTAAGATTACCTGAGAATCACCACGAACAAATCTGATGCCTTTCCCTGGGTATATCTTGGCACCGCTGAACCGGCAAAGCTCCGTCCTGAAATGACAACATAACACAGTTTAATGCAGGGTTTTAGAAGATCAAAAACACAAATTTCGGCATAATGTAAGAGAAGCTAATGCAAAAGTAACAATTTCTACAAGATAAATTTAACAAATACTTCATTAACCCCTACATGTCAACTTAACCATTCACTCAGGTTATCACAGCATTAACTAAATCAACCACCCATCACCAATAACATAAAAAGAATCCCATTTGCAATTACCCCTAACTTCCAAAATGACATTAGCTATTGATTGCATAAAGGCAAAATCTCAGGATAATTTTGCTTTCCACGCCATGAATATAAAGTATTTAATCAGAAATTACAGTAAGCTAGTCGATAAAGGCTACCGATGCGATTAAAATGGTTAAAAATTCAACAACGAAACATTAACACAAATCTGGAAAACAAAACAGGGAAATGAGCATATAACGTAGAAATTAAATAAATAAATACAAAGAAGATATCTTAAAGTTTAATTCCTAGCTCAACATTAACAAATATCTGCGAAAATCAATACTCATATTTCAATCTAAAATAAGATAAAATGAAAGACAGATCCAGCTTTTTAGACCTTTTTTGCCCCTATTTTTCTAAAACCAAAGAAATGTTCTCTTCAAAACCAGATCATTAAATCAAGATTTATGAAAAATTTCGAAGAAGTGGAAGAGAAAGGAACCTACTTGAGAACCATGGCTGCGCTGCTGCTCTTCCTTGTGTTGTAGAAACCCTAACAACGTCGCTTTGTATATAAAGGATTATGAACTAAACGGCCCTTATATTGTTTTAAAATCACGAAATTACCATCATTGGACGGGCCTGCAACTGAAATGTTAAGGCCCGATATGGGCCCGTTATTTTGGCCCAAAAATTATAGGGCCAATTGGCTATGGATTCAAGCCAAACTGGAGAATCCCAAGTCCTAACCCAGTTTTTTTTTTTTTTTTTTTTTTTTTAATAATGTTTGAAAAACACATAAATAAAACGTTTTTTTACCAATGTAAATCAAAGCATAAATGTAATACTGAAATTAATTTGTTTAAAATATTTACAATGTATAATAAGCTGAACATACAAAAATTCTATCAACAAAAAGTCACTTTTTATTCACATAAAATATTGACAATGGACTTACAAAGTTATAGTCTTAAATTAGATTAACCGCAAACTTTATTAACTTTTTTTTTTTTTTTTCTAAAATAGACTTATACAAACTTACAAATATTGATTATTCGACTAAGTAAAATAATGCTTAGACATAACCTCCAGAGTCACATTATTCTATTGAAACTCTTATAACTACTCTCCCACCAAGCAAGAATAGTTGTTTGACAATTATATTTAGGTGTTTGGTGTTTAATTCAAGTTCATTATAGTGTATATATATATATGCTTTTGAGCTCAACTCAATTGCTTCATTTCTAAGTTTTTCAATATTCAAAACAAAGAATAAGAAAGAAAAAAAAGCCTATGAAGATGAATTGACAAGCCATTTCCATTTTCATAATTGTACTTCATTTGTTTATGTGACATATAATTTATTAGGTCAATTAATATTTTAGTTTGATATAATAATACAACTTCTTGTTCTTAAGCTATATAAGTAGTACATAAAAAACCATAGTTTCATACCCACACATGACACAACCACTCCATTACAAAAAGAAAAAAGAAAAATTGAGTCAATAGCAATAAAGCCTCACAATTATGAGGTAAAGTACCCATAAGACTTTTTGTGCCAAAAAAAAAAAGTACCCATAAGACTTTTTCTCTATTTTTGGTGACCATTTCCCTTTCAAAACTTGAATAAATACTTATATTAAACTTCTTAACTTTATTTTCAATTAACAAGAACTTAAAATTTTCCTTTTCATTTACTTATATCTATATATTATTATGGCATATACGTATGTCAAATTTTTTTTTGGCCAGAATACGTATGTCAATTAAGAAAATGTGCATTAAAATTTTTTTTTTTTCTATTTTGAAATTCTATGACTCAATATTAAATTAGTAGAAACTCAATATATTAGAAGTGTATTATGTACTATAATATCAAAAGAAAAATCAGACATGAAAAAACACCTAAGGTAGAAAAAAAGACCAACACCTCAAATTTTAATATTTTTTTTTAAAAAGGAAGAGAAGAAAAAAGAAATCAACTCCCATCATATAGGATTTTACGATAATGATGATGATGACACATCACTGACCCAATCTCATAATCACACAGGATCCCACCCCGTTTTTATACGCCACGTCTTAATTAATTAATTTAAAAAAACACAACAAAAGAAAAATCAAAAATTAAAAGAAGAAAAGAGAAACCCAAATTTCAAAGTCTCTTTACGGGGCCTTGCACTCCCGCACAAAAAACAAAAGCCATTTTTTTTTAATTTCGATTTTTTGTAAAAAATTTTCCATCCATCCAAACAGAAAGGAAGAAAGAAAAAGAAGGAAATTTCCTTCCTCTATCTTAACTATTAACTAAACTGCAGCTGCGAGATCTATTGATCCAGCTGAATCTGATCAAGGGATTATTTTGTTTTCTTTTTCCTGTAAAAAGTATTTATTCATTTAATTAATTCGTTTTTTTCTAAGATTTGGGAGAGAAGGGAAATGGGGGACAACAAGAAGGAGGAAGAAGAGTTGAGCGGAAGTGAGAGCGGGGATTACACGACGGAAGACGAAGGTACGGAGGATTACCGGCGAGGCGGTTATCACGCCGTTAGAATTGGAGACACTTTCAAGAACGGACGTTACGTTGTACAAAGGAAGCTCGGTTGGGGCCATTTCTCCACCGTTTGGCTCGCTTGGGACACTCACCTTTCCGTACGTCTCTCTCTAGCTTTATTTTACTCTGTTTCTCTATCTTGATCAGCTTTATTTTGTTATCGTTTTAAGTAAATTCGTTTGCTTTACTGAAGAAGTTATCCTGTTGCCTTTAAGCTGCAATTTAGCCTGTTTTGTCGATCCTGTAATTGTTGATAAATTATCTTGCAAAAAAAAAAATATTTTTTTTCATCTTTTATATGTATTAAATTGTGTTAGATTTACTGCTTAGTAGAGGAGAAGAAAATGTAGGATTATTGAAGAACGAATTAAGAACAATCATTGAGAGCAATGCATTTTTCTGCTTTATCAATTTTGGACTATTAAACAGCAGAATAATCACTAGGGAAGAAATTAATGAATTTAAGTTAAATAACGCTTTTCATTGATTTTTTCCTTTTAAAAATTTTAATATAATTTATTTATAAATTACAGCAATATGTAGCTTTGAAAGTGCAAAAAAGTGCACAGCATTACACTGAGGCTGCAATGGATGAGATAACAATCTTGCAACAGATTGCGGATGGGGATAAAGAGGATAAAAAATGTGTAGTCAAGCTTTTGGATCACTTCAAGCATTCAGGTCCGAATGGACAGCATGTTTGTATGGTGTTTGAGTACTTGGGGGATAATCTTTTGACACTCATCAAGTACTCTGATTATCGTGGCATGCCCATTCATATGGTTAAGGAGATATGTTACCATGTTCTAGTGGGCTTGGATTACTTGCATAGGGAGCTTTCCATTATCCACACCGACTTGAAGCCAGAAAATATTTTATTGTTATCAATGATAGATCCGTCTAAGGACCCAAGAAAGTCAGGCACTCCTCTTATCCTTCCCAACAGTAAGGACAAGATGGTACTGGACTCCTTAAAGTCTATGAATGGTGATTTGAACAGAAATCAGAAGAAGAAGATTCGGAGAAAGGCTAAGCTAGCAGCTCAGAATTGTGTGGAGAAGGAAATTTCAGCAGAAGGTGATGCAGATCCTGAAACATCTGGTGCAGCTGATGAGTCATCTGCCCGTGAAAAAACAAATGTTGGTTCTGTTGAAGAACATCCCTCCAGTTCTGGAAATGCCAATAGATTGTCTGATGCTGATGGTGCAAGAGATACAGGTCAAGCTAGTCAAAGTAATAAGAAAGGAAGCCGATCCACAAGGCGGAAACTGTTGGAATCAGTTGACTTAAAGTGCAAATTAGTTGACTTTGGGAATGCATGTTGGACGTATAAACAGTTTACAAATGATATTCAAACAAGACAGTACAGGTGTCCTGAGGTGATTCTGGGATCTAAATATTCTACATCAGCAGACCTTTGGTCATTTGCTTGCATTTGTTTTGAGCTTGCAACAGGTGATGTACTCTTTGATCCCCACAGCGGTGACAACTTTGACAGAGATGAGGTATTTTCCTTTTCAATTATGTCATATGTTTTATGCTTTTTGCACCAGACACATATGATGTTTGTGTTTGTTGTTAAGTTTCTCCATCTGTCTTGATGAAAAGTTATTCAAGATTGATGTTGTGTTCAATCGTTGAAGGTTGTGATAATTGATTAACTCGTAAAGTTTAAATAGTTAACTGCTTATTCATTTTGGGATAGGAACAAAAAATATTACTCAGTGCATCTAAAAAAGAAAGAGAGGCTATTAGAATTTAGAATGGGACAAAACTTTACTTTGCTTTTGCATGTTATTGAACATTTAATCAATCACGGTGGCATTGTCCTTTGATTTGATTCCCCTGCTGATATGCCAAATTTTAGTTATTTAGTGGACAGCCTTTAACTTCGTTAGGCTATTTGTTATAGAAAAAAGGAAGGGAAAGGAATGGAGAGAAAATAATAGTGGTGCGGTAGGAGTGATTTAGAAAGTGCAATGGCAGCCTTTAACTTCATTATGCTATTTGTTATAGAAGGAAGGATGGCAAAGGAATAGCGAGAAAATAATAGTGGTGTGTAGGAGTGATTTAAAAAATGTAATGGCTGAGAATCTTGTCTCCTCACTTATATTTTCAGTTGGTTATTTCACTTCACTTTTCTCCACTTCTTTTGATTCAGAAATTCACCGATTATAGCCCCTCTGGGATGTAACATATATCTCTTCTCACCATGCCCATAGTGTATGAGGAAAATGTATGCATTTCGATTAGGGTCATATTCTATGGTTATGTTTCTATGTGGTACCCTTGAGTTATATGGGGGTTTACTATTATGTTATTTTGAAAGTGAGGTTTGGTTTCTTTTCGGCCAGCACTTATCCTTTCAAGAATAAGATTTGGTATTTCCCATTGTTGGAATCTTGTTGGTCAGTATTTAGTAATCCATGCATTTTTGCTTCCTTTTACTGGAAGCGGAAGTCAATTTGAGAAGAATAACATTGATTTCTGATGCATTGATATGTCTTATGATTATGTGAAGGGTTTCTAGCAATATGATTGGAGGGGAGTGCTTATATATTTATTGGGTTATTCGTTTAGGTTACATATGTGTTTTATATCTATAAGGTTTTTTGGTATTTAAGTACTGAAAAGGGGTCAGAGTATTGTGCAACGGTCATCTTTGTTTAAGGTTTCAGTTTTAGTTTGAAAGTGCTCTTTGCAGCTGAAAATGCTGAATGGTTGGATTCTTTGTGTGGATTACCTATAATTTGTTTCAAACCGGTAGAGTGTGCCATTTCATTTTGCAATATGTAAATAATATATCTTGCTTTATTTAGGAATATGTGGTTGTGTATGTGTTTACTATGTGCATGCATGTATATATGTATATGCATTATTGGCAACATTGAAGAGTGTTTTCATTGTGTCCACTAACCAATTATCTGGAATAAGGAGCTAGGGATTATGATTATTAGTTAACCGTCTATTGTGGTATTACTAAGACTGGTTTAATTTATTTTGAAGCATAATTTTCTTTACACACCATAGAAGCATAATTTTCTTTTTCTTCTGTCACCTTAGCATTTTCATCTGATTTTAGTTTCAGTTTTGAGTTCCATAAAAGAGGACATGCGAATTATAAATTTGCCAGTTTTTTTTTTTTGGCCATTAAAGATAAATTTGCCAGTTAAGTACAGCCGGTTTTGCATTTTACTAATCACTATAATGAGTGAAATATGCCTAATGAAAAGGATGGAGTCCATGGACGATTAAGAAAATTGTTGTTTTTCCTTGCAAAATGTGTATAGTTAGTTCTTTTAAAGTACTATATGGGAATGGCCAAAAGAATAATATGCAGGGGAGCAGGTTTGAACTTGAGAGCCTAAAGATAAATAGACTGAAAGTTCATTCGTCCTAGGATATGTTGGTTCTTCTTTTTTTTGAAGAATCTATGAGCAATATATATGCTTGGACTAGATAAGTGCATGTGACCTTTTCTCCCATCTGTTCAGGACCACTTAGCTTTGATGATGGAGCTTCTTGGAATGATGCCGCGCAAGGTGAGTCTTCATTTTTTGTATCCATTAAGAAGCTTGCTTTGTTAAGACTCCTGTATTTAAGGTAAAGTATTTTGGGAATTATTCTCAGATTGCATTGGGTGGCCGTTACTCTCGGGACTTCTTTAATCGATATGTTGATTTGAGGCACATCCGTCGGTTGCGCTTCTGGCCCTTGAATAAGGTCCTCATTGAGAAGTATGAATTCAGCGAGCAGGATGCAAGTAACATGACAGATTTCCTGATTCCCATCCTCGATTTTGTACCTGAGAAGCGTCCCACTGCTGCTCAGTGCCTTCTTCATCCATGGATGAATGCAGGCCCGAGACTTTTAGAGCCCTCAGGGTCTTCATCACGGAGCCAAGATGCCGATACTCACATTTCGGAGCAAAAGAAGAGGGAGATGGATGATAGGGAAGCAATGGAGGTTGGAATTGGGAATATTGCCATCAGTGCAGAGTCTAAACCTGCCAAAGATCCCCAGTCTATCTCGAAACCCTCCAAGGCAGTAACTAGTTCTCCTATAGGCTAGTTTTGGTTCAAGTTATTCTTTTAAAACATTTTTCCTACAAAATGTAGCTCAATACATTGAAAATATATGTATTGGAAATCAAGATTAGTTCATTTGCACTTATATAGTGGGTGAATTTTCTATATCAATATCAATGCAACTTGATTTGGTCGAGCCCTCTTATTTTGAAATGATTTATTTGTTTCTGTATATTATATGATGGCTTTTTAAAATTTTTTTCCTTTAATGTAAAAACTTTTTTCAAGTATCAATACATAATTTTCACCAAAAAAATATCAATACATAATCTTCAGCTACGGCAAAAATGATTTGTAGAACCCAAAACGTATGATGATTATATTTTTGTAGATAAGATCAACGAAATTATGATCCAAAGTCCAAAACGTTGCCCGGGAACGTTTATCATCAATGATGTACTTGGAACTTAATATAGTATATATGTAGTAATGAGCACGTCAGTAATGAGAGTCTTGACAAACTTCTCTTCAGTACTCTGATTTCTGCTTCATTATTTTTTCTTCTTCTTCCTCTGAAATTTGAAACTCTTCTTTTGGAGTCGTTTTCTGCAACTGGGGTCACTTTGATTTGGCTCAAGCTTCCATTTTCACATATGGGTGTTGCCTTCTGTAAATAATAGCTGCTGGCGGAGAATACGGGGGAATTGAGATTGAAAGTTTTTTTAAAAAAATGTATGAGAGCAAAGGGGAGCAGTCTACTAAAAGTTTTGTATCAAAGAGATGGTCTTTTCTTCTTTGCTTGGGCTGCTTCTGTGCTGGAATGCTCTTCACCAATAGGTAATAATTTTTCTTTCTTTCTTTTTTTTTGGGCACTGAATTCTCAAAGGATAAAACTTTTGGTTTTTCATTTCTTCAAACCATAATTTTTTTTTTCTTTTAGGGGCTTATCTAGCTAGACTTAACTCAAATGAATGGCAAGCAACAATGCGTCTAAGAAAACACAAGGTAGCAAATGAAAACACAATTTTAAATTCAAAGAATGGGTTCAAAGGGTTCAGAGAATGCTAAATTTGCTTGAACAAAAAAAAAAAAGAATGCTAAATTTGACCTCTTCCTTCACTAAATTTTAAATTCATTGGTTCTTTTTAGATCATGTTAATCTCCAACTCTGTAAAAATTGGGGATTTTGTGCAGACATTTTTAGTTAGTATTTCAAATTTTGTTTGATAAGTTTTAGCTTGTACAAATGAGGATGTAAATATCGTACAGCCCAAGCTTTTGTATACGGTTGCAGTGTTTTAACATTGCTCTTTGTCTTTGATGAATGAAGATAACATTTCATCCAAAAAACTTTCATGATGCTTTTTAATTGTAGGAAAGGAAACTTGGTTGTCTCATTTTTCTTGATGATTCTCATCTGTGTTAATGTTTGTCAGTCTTCTGCGGATTAAGTTTTTAATATTGGTTACTTACTGGTATCTTGATGGTTTGTTTACTTCTACTTATAGGGTTTTGTTGTTTTGATTGACACTTATAGAGTGTTGGTTTATTTCTTCTATATCTCTTAATTTCAATGTGATTTTCTTGCTGCTATAGAATCCCTATCTTAAAGAGCAATGCAAATTTGTATAATTTCAGTTATTTATGTTTTCTCATTCAGAAGTTCAAAGGTTCAGTTATTTATGTTTACCTCTTGCAGTAGATTAGAAATAAAAAGGCCTACATGCATCAGTTTAAAAATAAATGAGTTCATAAACTAATTTATAAATAAAAAGGGCTACATCATTTTTTTTAGGGAAAAAAGAAATTACATATCCCGTTGTCTAAACTTGAGAATCAGTGAGGGATGATCCAATGCATCCTTGAATCCAAACGACTTATGGTAGGACAAGGCAAACTGATAATTTCATGAGTTTCGTCCTCCAAGTTGAACTTGTATACGCATCTATCCCCAGCCTCAAGAAAGTAGATACAATTTGGTTCAACTCCATATTCCGCCGCACGACATGAAGTTGAAATCTTATTGGAAGCCAAAAATAGCTACTTCACCGATGCTCCTCACCCTTGTCCATTGGTTTCTTGCAAAATCCATTCGGTTAACCCTAAAGGTAGAAAACTCAGTGAAAAAACCGAAATATATCTTCTCTAAAAGATATAGGTCGTGGTCGTGGTCGTGGGACTGGGATCCCACCAAATAGCGCTTAGACTGAAAGATATCAGGTAAATGATTGTGTTCTATGGTTAAAATAGTTGTCAATTGAATCTGTGAATCAACAAACTCGATTCTATCTAAGCTCATCTCAAGTGTTACCCAAGAGTATGAGGTTCCTTGGTGCACCGCATATTGACCAATCTGCCGCTCCATTTGTTGTATTGCAAATTTATCATCGCCAGGTTTGCAAATTAGAACATTATTATTATCAACCGACTCATCATAGAATACTACTCGACAATCAGGATCGGTTGGGGGCGAAGACAAGAAGCAAAATCTTTGTTGGGGTTGTACGGGTGGGAGCTTAATGTTCATCTTGGACTCCAGGTGGAATAGGGAATAATCATTTGAGTCTACATCTTTCGTTACCAACCATCCATAGGGGGACGAGCAAATAACTTTGTTGCGCATTTCCGGTAACGATTTCGTGATGCATCGGTTCGTCGATGCATCATAAAACATCGTCTGCAGCCATTCTTTATCTTTTCTCCCACGAACAACAGCCAAGGGATGTAACCAAGGATTTTGTTCCTCTTTTGATGTTTCCATATCTATATCTATAGCTTCAATACAATAATAACATAAAGTAATAAGCAAATCACTACCAAACTGATATAATTGGTTCAAACTAGGAGACCTAATTCTGCATGCTTATGACTATAAAATCAAAGGAAGAAATATGATTAACTATAATTGTATCGATATATATTGATAAGAAGAAAAGAAAAATCTAAGTCCCTTGAGGACAAGGATTGGAGAACAAATCCCTTTAGGATAAGGATTAATGGAGAAGCATCGAATCCTTGCAGGGCAAGGACTTTATTAACCCACACATATAAATAGCTAGTACTAGTGTTTAATTAACATTTAACGTTGTCGGCTACAAAAAGTGTTTCATCTCTTTCTCCTCTTTGGTATTCTGGTTGTTTTGCTCGTATATAGCCTTAAGAATCAGGTAAATTCCTTCTCTTTTTATTTTTCTCCCATTAAATCCTTGGTGCGTTTAATCTATACTATATATAAAAGTATGAATAAGGGGAAACTTTATATTTTCTGATTTTACCCTTATTTTTAAAACATATTTCCAATTGTACCTTTTTCTTTAAAACATATTTCTAAATTGTCATTACTAAATAATATTTTAATTATTCCATTATTTTTTAATCATAAATTATTCCATTATTAATTATTAGATTATATAATACGTATATTAAATTATAAGAAAGTCAATTTGACTTTTTGTTTCCAACGTCCTATTTAATTTTATCTTTTGTCTTTGTTTCTAATTGTTGTATTTAATTTTGCTTTTTGTCTTCGTCTCCAACATCCTATTTGGGCTTAGATAATCTAAAGTAAATGTGCAATGAGTCTTTACTTTGGATGGTCTAATTTCAAAATTTTAAAGCGATGTTATCAAAATTACATAATGTGATTATCAAAATTTCATAGAGGGGTCAACAAAATTTGATAGAGAGGTTATCAAAATTTCATAAAGAGGTTATCAAATTTTCAAAATGTGATTACCAAAATTTCATAATGGTATTTTTGGGGAGGTTATCAAACTTTCATAGTATGGTTACCAAATTAGGAAGGTTATTAAATTTTTATTATGGAGTAATCAAAATTTCAGGGAGGATATCAAAATTTCATATGAAGGTTATCAAAATTTCATAATTTAGTTTTCAAAATTTCAGAAGAGGGTTATC
>AWWV01004888.1:0-14653 GCA_001974805.1 Corchorus capsularis | reverse complement strand
GAATAATCTAAACTTAAGGAAAAAATTTCAAAATTCTCAATCGCAGTGTCATGTTCTATTGACCATGCACACTCGATCCCAACTTATCCAATGAAAATCACAAAAGCTCAGCAGTATACAAAAAAGAGCAACAGACACCCCCACATATAACACACATTTTGATCAAATTGAGCCTCTCAAATATAGTACTCACCAACTATAAGTAACTGTCAATACCAAACTTTCTAGTACGGGACAATGCATCAATATCAACATTAACCTTTGCAAGTCTAGGTGGACTGCAAAGTATTCATATGGGACATTGCATCAATTTCATCATTAATCTTTGTGAGTCCAGTGGACCACTAAGTATACAAAACAGAGCAACCCACACCCCCACATATGACACTAATATTTTCATCAAACTGAGCCTCTCAAATATAGAACTCACCAACTATAAGTAACTGTCAATACCAAACTTTCTAGTACGGGACAATGCATCAATATCAACATTAACCTTTGCAAGTCTCAGTGGACCACAAAGCATTCTTATGGGAGATTGCATCAATTTCATCACTAATCTTTGCGAGTCCAATGGACCACAAATTATTCGGGACATTGCCTCAATTTCAACATTAACCTTTGCAACTCCCAGTGGACTGCAAATTGTTCGTATGGGACATTGCATCAATTTCACCAACTTTCTAGCACGGGGCAATGCATCAATATCAACATTAACCTTTGCAAGTCTCAGTGGACCGCAAAGCATTCTTATGGGAGATTGCATCAATTTCATCACTAATCTTTGCGAGTCCAATGGACCACAAATTATTCGGGACATTGCATCAATTTCACCATTAATCTTTGCAAGTCTCAGTGGACTACAAATTATCCGTAAGCCACAAAATCAAAAACAATCCATTCTTTCAAGAAATCTGGGCAAAGGCTTTAGTAAATGAGAACAAGACAAGATCACAAGATCATAAAATTTTGTTTACAGACATTGAAATCTCAAAATAGATTGAAACCTACAAGAGTTTTATTAAAAGTTCTGGAATGGAACATTGAAATCTCAACGCAAAATCACATTTAAAGAGACAAAAACTCTTGTAGACAACCTTTAGCGGAAAACAGAAAACAGTTAAATAATTAAAAAAAAAAAAAAAAAAAAAAGAAGAAGAAGAAGAAGAAGAAGAAGAAGAAGAAGAAGAAATATCGGCAAAGGAAATTTGCCTGCGGGACTTGCCAGAGAAAACCAGACCGAGAAATACAAGGCATTATAAAGACGATGAGAATCCGTGGCAGTTTTTTTTTTTTAAGAAAGCAAAATACAGCAAAACTCAAAATCAATCGAAACCATTAAAAAACACAATGGTGATTGAAAAGGATAACTGTAGATTTCAAGATAAAACCGGAACAGATAATTAAAATAAAATCAGCAACACCATGAAATTGAATATCAGAAAACAAAACAAAGATAAAGAAAAATCTTGGCCGAGATCATAACAAGATAAGTTACCAAAGATTGTTTCTAAAACCTAAACAAAGGTTTTTTTTCAAAAAGAAAAAAGAAAGGCAGGATTTCAATTTTCAGTAAAGATTACACTTTAAAGCACAATTATTAAAGAAAAAAAGAATGAAGCAAAATCGGAATCATGATGACAAACGAAATAAAGTTATAAAAACAAAAAATCACATAGATCATAACAAAAGAAGAAGAAAAACTGTTATAGGAAGATAATAGAAAGAATAAGAACAAAACAATAAAAACTGGAGAAAGAAAAAGAAGCGCTTGTTACCGACCGTTGAAGGCGTAGAGCTGAAGAAAAAAAATTAAAAAAGGAGAGGGAATTCGTTGCGGAGATGTCTTCTACTTTTAAAGGGGTGTTTTAGCCTTTAAGGCGTTGCATTGCATCTGCGTTGCTTCCACGCGTCGTAGATCTGACGCTAAATATCTTTATTGGGCCCGGTTTGTTTTTCTTAGTTGGCCAGAGAGCCCAAATATTAAAAGGAACGCACGCGTGAGGTTTAAAAATGTCTGTAAGCGCGTCAATTAAGGATTGAGTGGGATGGGCCTGGGATATCATACTATCAATCACTAGTTTCAAATATATAATAAAATGGAATAAAGAATTAAGGAAAAGGAGATAGAGAGCTAAGAGGAAGTGAGAGAGAAGAACGAACCCAGAACAGCCATGCCGGTTGTGGATGTGATTATCTTTATGCATTCTCAGTACAAAAATATATCAATGCCTACAAGACCGCTTCACTGATAGATAAATGGAATAATTTCCGGTCATTGTAAGGGGCAAGAAGCTCTGTAAGTGTTGGGTAATGATAGTACACAAGCTATGACTCATTTGAAAATGGTTTTTGGGAAGTCATACAATCGGAACATACCAAGAATCAGATCATTGAACTATGCATTGTGTATGCCAAGATGTAAGCAGTAATTATTGAAGATGAATCACCCTCCAGAAATGGATATGAACCTTTTGATCAATGAATTGCATCAAAGCGAACTGGATGTGATGCCCGAGAAACTAGTCATAGCAAAAAAGAATTAGGACCATTCATACTAATTTTCACCTTTCAACAACTAGGAGGTAATTTGGTTCTGTTCCTTTGTTTTTGCTAACTTGGCTTGTATAAGTCTGTCCAAAATTGGTGGCTCTAACGGAATTGGGTCGAGACAACGCTCAGCTGCAGCAACAATTACCTAAGAACAACAATAGCACCCACATGTTCAATTTTGTTGCCGTTGAAACAGGAGTAGGATAAAAAGGAGCAATACACATGGTAATACGATATGCATAAATCAAGTCAATAACCTATTAATCTCCCTGTTACCTCGTCTAGTAAGAAGTCAACCGCGGCTTCATCTTCAACAGTTTCCTTCAAGGGAGTCCTTAGGAACTGAATATCCAGCTGAATTTGCTGAAATCCACTTCTATTAAAGGTCTTGAGTCTGACAAATTCTTGCAAGCTTTTTAGGCAAAGTTTTACTATATTTGTTACAACCGACTCCTGCAATTACAGCAAACTTCAATTCATTTTTGCTTTAAATATCAGCACTGGATTTAATCCACCAGCACAAGCATTCAAAAGTTCATACCTGTGTATATTCAACTTTGGTAAATATTTCAACCTTTTGCTTAAACAATTTTGCTAGATGTGTTTCTAAGAGCTGGCTCCTGGCTTTTTGGGTATTTGACCTACTCATTTTATCATCTCGTAATGGGTTACTACGTGATGAGGCAGTGCTTCCATTGCTGTCAGACCGCCTATGCTTACGAAGGTGCCCTTGAGGTAAAATCTGCTTCACCTCACCACCTATCGCTTCCAACTAATGCAGAGAAAATTGAGGTTACGCACAAAAAAAACCTTGGAAGTTTCACATGAACAGAATATTTAGACATATTAAACCTACGGCCTTGTCCAATCAGAAAATTTAAGCGACACTCACCTCTTGAAGAAATAAATCAACAAACATGTGAACTTCTCTAGGTTCTTTGTGCTGCAAACATAAAAAATCAGAAATTAAACTTTTAAAAGTCAAACTATTTCATGATAGAATTTCTTTCAAAGCTGAGGAATATAGGCCTTACAGAGTACTAAGTTACTAACCTTGATCCAGTTTGGTGTTGTAAACCTCTTTCTAAGCAGAGTAGATACCCTCTCAGTTCTCACATTTATATACTGCAAAATTGGAACAAGATGAAATATAATTAAAAATAAGATAACTTGCTATGCTTAGTATTTAAAAAGGTCCATCTGACCCAGACAAAAAAAGTCACGAAAGAAAATTTGTGCTTCTTTGAGGCAGCAAAATAGCATTACATCAACATTTTTACTAATTTTCCAAATTGCTAAACTGAAATGGGAGAAAACACATCCACAGTTCCAATCCAATGCAAGTATTAATTTCATAATAAAGTTGTTAGCTCTAATGAAGAAAGTAAACAGATCCTACATGATGGAGAAGCTTGTCACCAGTTGATCGAAATATTCGACATATCTCCCCTGGAACAAAAGCAGGCCCCTTTTCAAATCCTCTAGCACCACCACCAGAGAAGGAAGCAGCTATTTCCTGACAATAAAACATGAAAATATGACTAAAGCCTAGGAGAAGGGAGAGTAGCAGAATTATTCCACTTCATACTATAAAATGGCTGTCAGCCACTAAAGTATAATTAGGTGATAAGACAGAAAGTTGCCTCGGTAATTCTTGGGATTGCAGTTTGTTCGATGAAGACAGACAGTTGTGCCAGCACTAGGACAAGACCAGCAAGAACTTTTTCACCATGAGTTCCCTCTGTTACACCTTGATCTTGACTTGATGAATTATTCCTTCCAGAAAGCAAGAGAAAACGACCATCAAGAGCCCTGAAGAAGTCCTGAAATCCTTCTTGAACCCAATCAATTAGGAAATCTCTTAGTCTAACTAGCAGCCCTAAGTCATCATCAAGAAGTTGGCGGAAATCCTGCAATAAGCAAATACATTAAAAGGGAAGCTAAATGAATAACTACACATACAAATTCTTGCGCAAAGAATAATGAAAATGTAAAAGGTAAATTTCGGAAAAAGAAAGTAAATAACAAAATAAATGGCAACATATACTAAAACCCACAGAAAAATGCAAAGCATCCACCAATTTGAGGACATTTCACAATCTAGAAAGTATTTTAAGCGTTTACAAGATTCATTTATATGCACCCAAATAAAAGAGAAATATGAAGATGACCAACATTGAGATGGACTGTGATCATACGCATAGTCACATACAATAGCATTTCTTATACAAAGTTTTGAGTCTTTTCAGCATGAAAAAACCACAAGCTCAGAATTGCGGAAGTTACCAGTAAGACATCCATACTGCCCTGAAGAACTGCTTTTTTGCTTGCCTCCAAAGCAACCTGCAAGGGATGCTCCTCTGCTGCATCTTTGGGGCTAACATTTACTTTCAAGAGGGCATCTGCAAATTAAACAGAAAGAACTCAGAATCTAAGGTAATTTTTCATTAGATAAATCTACAATCACTGAAATGAATCATGTTTATTCAAACTATCAAACTTTTAAATCTATGCAGATAAAAGTAGTTTGAATAGCTCCAGACAGGTAAAAGTGATTTCCTAAAATTGCAATAGTTAAAAAACCTGAAATGTCCTGTAAAAGGTGAGTGAATGCGCTGGCAACGTACTGTTTGACAGCAACTTGGGCAGCCTGAGATCACATGAATCATTATCCCTCAATAATACATAAACTAAGTACCTTTGTACGCAGATTAGAGGAGAAAGAAATGCAATATAAACGTAGGGGTTTAAATGAAATTCAAGAAAGACCTCCAGAGAAAAATCAGGTAGAACAGCCTCATGTAATACTTCATCCATCAGGAGCACATCTGTCCATATAGTCCCTGAAATGGAGATGGCAAGTGATAAGAAAAGGTTGAATCAATTTTAGTCGCAAAATAATAAGAACACAACTAGTACTAAGGAAATATAAAGAAATGAGAAGGTGAGAAAACTGAAAAAGCATGTCCGCTCTACTTACGAAGAACGACCAAAAGATTGGCAGAAGAAATCCGTCTCTTTACATATTGCTCAGTCGTTTGAAAGTGCCTAAAGAAATGGGTAGCATGTGAGTACAATGTTGTCATGCTTTGTAATCCAAGGAAAGATAGAGTTACAACTTGTAAACAGTGGGATATCTGATGAAGCCACTCACCCAATGACCAACTCATGTGCAAGTCTAATTAGTTGCGTTTCTGAGTCAGGAAATATTACTTGATAAGCTCGGATAGCCTCCGCAAATTCACGGACAGAGGCCTAATTGTGCATAAATGAAAACAAGAGGTACTTCATTAGTCTATGTAAGTGGCACTTTCCATACCTTAAGCATCTTTTGTAGGGGATGCTGCAGATGACTGATTCAAGCACAAAATGTTTACCCTTTCCAAATTCCTTTATCTAACAGTTAATCTAAAAGAACTGACTTACCTCATGCGCTGTAGTAGGATTTGAGTCAGAATCTTTTCCCTGTTTGGAAGGGTCATTAGACTCCATGGAAACATTCTCAATATCATCTGTTTTAAGCTGAAGGTCCCCAAGAGATTGTTCCAACTTTTCAAGTAATTTTGCCTTTAAGCTATCCACCTGCCCAATCACAGGTAATATGCATCATGATGTATACATGTCAAACAGATATGCATCAAGTGACTACTTGTAGGGAATGCTATTACCGTAAGTTTACTACAAGTAAATGCGCATACTACAGGCTGTTAGCCATCAGAAATTTCAGAACTTAAATAAAGAAGACATAAGAAACATGATGAGATAATTTCATCTTTTGGTGATGCATTTTCATGGTAAAGCATGGTAATGTAAGTTTACTCCATAGAAAACTTTTACACAACACGCTAGAAATCCAATCTGAAAGTTGCAGTACAAACCGGAAAATCCAACTGCTTCAAAAGCACTGCAGCTTCAGCTCTAGCTTGTATAGATTCAGAATCTGAAAATAGCTTTCCCTGATATAGAAAATTTGACCAAAGAAATTACAAACTTTTTTATCTGCAAAAGATCCCTTTATATGTGTAAGACAAGAATAGGCATACCTGCAAGTTTTTAACTATTATAGCAACTGCTTCTTCAGATGCTCGTTTACAGTCCTGGAATGATGAATCTCCATATGCCTAGAAAGAGAAACAATGGTTTGTTAAATCTTTTGAATAGTAAATTTTGACATATAGTAAAAATTATATGCAAAGAACAGAACTAAAATAGATGAGAATGAACAGGCAAGAACAACTCACCTTAAAAATTGGCATTGCTCCGGTGTAGAACTTCACAGCATCAGCATATGCTTCTGACTTGATGCACTTTCCAAGTCTAGCGGGCAGATCATAAATGAACTGTTCTTTTCCACATAAGACAACTTTTGAGTAAATCATCAAAGCAAAAAACCAATGCATATATAAACAGAAAGTAGTATTAAACAAATCCTAACCACAAATTCCTTGATAGCTTCTAATTATCAGTTGTAACATCAAAAACCAATAAATTGCCAAGGTTTTACTATCTAGTATTCCATAAACTAATGCATTATACTGATTGTAATTGATACATCTGGGTAACACGCCTTCGTTTCAATTCAACAAGTATTATGAAACTACTCATAATAAGTCACCACAAACATATAATATTTCTTTAATACCTGAACTTTACGCAAAAGATTACGAGTTCGGTGCAACTTCTCTATGTGTTCTCTCTTCTCAAAAAGTGAAGTATTAACCCCATCACTTCTAGATTGCACTGATATTATCTGCAATCACAGATGAAGCAATATTAGCTTTGATGTTTCTCCTTTCGCATTCCTTTACAATGGAGCATTAAGAAATTTCAACTAGAGCCAACATGAAAACATTCTAACGCACCTTGTCAAGAAGCTGTTCCATATTTGCTTCCATGCCTACGATATTACTTTTCATCCTGTGAGAAGTAAAATTTCAGTACCAACGCATCAAGGTTTCTTAAACAGCGTTTGGGTAAGATTAAGAAGTAAGAACTTTAAAGATCTGATGTGTATAAATTGGTTGAAAAACAGTTTCTACAACACCAAAAATCTCCCTCAAATAAATGAATAACAGAATTTCTACAAAATGATAGTATTATGTAGATAAACCCTATCCATTCTTCCGAAAGTAAGTATACCGGCAGTGGCATTAGTTAACGACACAACTTTAAAAATTGAAAAAAAAAAAATTACCGTTTAATCGCATCCGTGGCACTGATAAATTTGTTGTAGTTCTCGTAGACCAACATTTGCAAGTCAGTATCGAGATTCTTGATTTCTGCTGCCATTTCAACATGCCTCTGAAGAAGCCCTTCCAAATTCGACTTTGTTACCTACACATTCCAATCGAATCGGTATAAAAAACGGATAAAACCTTCCAATTAGATTACAAATCCAACCAAGAACAGCACTAATATAATCATCGCATTAGTAATAATTGGTTTCTGTCAAATCTAACGTTAGAATTCAATCAAATTCCAATCGGCGATTGAGATCAAAAGAAATAGCGGGAGCATACGAGGAGGCTCATGTACTGATCGGCATCGAAAGAGGTGGTGTTGATGGCATCCAATGTGCCGTACTTCGAAGGAACGTTAGTAGTGGAAGAAGGATCTGGTGAATAGAAGCTTGAGAGTAGATCTCTCATTCTCTTCGCCTTGTCGTCCAACGGAACATCGTCCGTCCCCATTTTCTGCCCCTTCTACTATTGATTTCTTCTCTGCGAGTTGATATGCAGAGGTTTGGGGTTTAGATCGGAAGAAATCGCAGAAAGGAACGAGTAACAATTTTGCGGGTAACGAGAAGAACTACAGCAGGAAGGAGGAGGAGAGTCTGACTCAAGAAAACGATGTCGTTTTCTCGTGAATGAAAAATCCAACGTGGTTTTTACTTTTTCCTACACGACGACGATACGCAGATAACGGATATTTGTCCAAAAGGACCAAAAAAGAGTTCAAAATTATATAAAGGGCACGACACTTTTTTTAAAATTTATTCTTAAAAAAATTTAGAAATTTGAGTAGTAGTACTACTTGTTTATAAATTTTATAAATTTGAGTAGTAGTCTAGTAGAGTTCAAATTATATAAAATTTTATAAATTCTCCTTGATTTCCCTAGATTTTCATTGAAAATCATCAATAAAGATGTTATCGGAATTAATCTTTTTTTGTTACATCGGTAAAGTAAAACATACTACAATTGTCCTGTAATAAGTGCTATAACTGTATGATGGGGCACAACATAATGTTAATGTTAGCAAAGAAAGTCACCGCTCATGATGATCTAAGATTTCATAAGATGCTTGTTTATTTCAAGTCATGTTGGCTCGGGACAATTGGGCTATACATAATAATCTTACACTTAAAATGTCATAAATTATGGTTGGGGGATTGGACCTAGAAGGTTGGCCACCAAACAAGTAGATATATAAGTATATTTATGAATATTGATAAATTTTAATAGATGTCAATTATCCAAGAGTGTATTGGAATTTATTTATTTATTTATTTGTTATTATTAGTATTTTTTTTTTTTGAGAAAAAAACAAGCTTAAATTAACAACTAGCTATGACAATAATAATAATAACCTCTAGGGAAAGAGACTCCCTTAGCATCGGCAGCCAAAAGAGACTTCATTTCATCAGGTGGCTCCTGTAAGAATTTAAAATCATAATTCAGTTCACCTGTCGTGTTCGCAAGTCAATCAGCACAAAAATTCCCCTCCCTGTAAATTATTGGACCATACATGTATTGAATGGGAGCATGACCTATTGCCAAAAAAAGGAAGAAGAAGAAGGGGAGCCAGACCTACTTATAATTCCCAATTCCCTTTAGTAATTCCCACCAAACTATGCAAATTAGAGTCAAGTATTAACATTTTTGTTGTCCTAAAATACTTTATTAAGGTTTGGATTCTCAATAAACTTTCATTCGAAAAAAAAAAAGAGTTTCCATTTGAAGATATGATTCGACTTATTTCAATTAAGGCTTGTATGATTACTTAAAAACCTTCATACAATATATATATATATATATATTTTATATAAGATGGAAAGAAAACATTACACGAACTACTTAGATGCCTTTAGGTCAGACTAATCCCATGGCATCAACTTGAAGAAGCGATGAAATTCTTGATGGTGGAGCGTCGAAGATATGCAATCCCATTTCCAAATAATCAAAATGAGTAATCATCCAGTAGTCTGCACAAGCATTAGCTTCATGATAAATATGTTTGATGGTACACCTCCAAGGGCTTGCAATGAGCTTCTTAATTGCATTCGATAGTTTAGAATGAGGCCTTGTTGTAACAATAAGATGCATAATCTCAGAAACTACCGATGAAGAATCAGTCTCAAGCTCCACCTGATTGTAACATTTATTCCAGCATAACAAGAGACCATGATAGATACTCCAAAACTCTGCTACCATGATGGATGAATAGCCAATGCGACATGTGAGTCCAAAAGAAGTTGGATAACTTTTAAAACATGTTTCGGATTCTAATTTTGTTTAAGAGAAGGAATGAGAGAGAGAGTTTACATTTGAGGTATGACATGATTCGAATTTCAATTTAGCTGGCCGCAGGAGTTATGAAAAATTAATTAACTTTCATACACATTCCATAAATATATATGCAAGGAAAATACTAACACGACAGGTGTCTTGCATGCATTTTAATACAGCTATCCCATCATGATTCATGCACATAATGTTACAAATGACAGCCAGTCAACCATCAAAGCAAAAAAATTTAAACTCTTCAGATAGTAGCAACTCATAAAATAGAAAATTTAGGTAACATTAATACTGCATAAGACCAGCTTGTTTACCTTATAAATCTGTTATGAATTTGGAAATTTTTGGTAGGACCTGAACGGCTCTTATTATCTAACAAGATTTCCTATTTTGTCCTAATTAATTTTGGTATCAATTAATAATGTTAGTATATGCTTAGCTAAGAATAAGCTCAGCAGAAAACAATTTGTGATTTTTTCCTACCACTAGTAGTAGTAAAGTAATTTTCCAAATTTCTCCTTTTTGGTTGAAACTTGAAGGGGGGAACGGGTAAAAGCCCAATAAGTATCCAATCCGTATATTCCAAAATTCCAAAAAGAGACCGCAAATTTGAGTTGAAATGTTGAATGCTTAGCTGGCGTCACTTCGCACGCCAGCGGTGACACCGAACCCACTCCTCCTTTCAGAAGCAAGCCAGGAAAAATACCTTTATTACCCCTCATTTTGATTATTTTATCCGCTACCTAACCAGAGAACCAATCATATTTCACCTCCCTCGCCTATAAAAGGCCCCTCCCAATTCCTTGTTAGCCTTCTTTGATTTCGCTTTTGGTTGCTCGCGTTTCGTCTACTCTCCATTTTTCTATTCAGCCAGCTAAGTATTCCTTACTTCTTCTCTCTTTCTTTTTTCTTTCTTAGAGTTCTTCGTTTTTTCTTTCTCTCTCTTTTTTTCTCTTTGTAGTTCAATCTTTAGATCTAGTTTAGGTCTTCGGTGTTTTGGGGGGTTCTTTTCTGTTAATAGTCTGCTGTTTGGTTCATGTCCGATCTGTGGATTGGAAATTAGGTCTTTGTAAAATCATTCCAATGATTTTAGATTTTCTATGAACTCAATCCTCATGCGTCGAATTCGTATTCTTCACTCATTTTCGGTTGTCTTCCTTTACTGGTTCTACGTTTTCTCATGAATTACTAGTTGTTTCCTTGTTGATCAATCTCCTCCTCTAGATCTAACCCCCTAGTTAATTCCTCTGACTATTTGATTTTTTTTTTAAAACCCCTAACTTAAATTCATTGATCCCCAACTAAGATTCTTTTAAAAGAAAAGAGAAACCCTTCACCCTTCATCTGTGATGGCTCCTGCGCAAAAGGCAGCAAGTTCCGGATCCGATTCGGACCCTCGATATGCAAACGTAGACGAGAGGAAAAGGAAGAGAATGCTGTCGAACCGTGAATCCGCTAGGCGGTCAAGGATGAGGAAGCAGAAGCAGCTGGAAGATTTGGTGAACGAAGCCAGCGCATTGCAGAAAGATAACAGCCGTGTCTCTGAGGCAATCAATGTTGCCACTCAACGCTATATCGAGATGGAATCTGCCAACAACGTGTTAAGAGCTCAGGCAATGGAATTGACCGAGAGGCTGCGGTCCCTGAACTCAGTGCTGCACATTGTGGAGGAAGTCAGCGGCTATGATGTTGAAATCCCGGAGATTCCTGATCCCCTTTTGAAGCCATGGCAGCTGCCCTGTCCCGTTCAGCCAATCATGGCGTCGGCTGATATGTTCGAGTGTTGAACAAAATGAAGGTTCCTTGTTTTGTCCCGAGTCGTTTCCTAAATTTTATCCTTTCGGTTATTTCTCCCTGTGTGTTTCTCTTAGTATGAATATGAATAGGTTTAGTATGAATAGTTCTTTATGTTAATGTGGAGTCTGTTGAATGGGGAGTTTGGTTTTGCAGTGTCTTCTATATGTAATTTTGGATTTCTATGGATATCTGGAAGATATATTCAAATGTTATGGTCTCTTTAGTATTGATAATCTCTTTGTGATTTGCTCAAAAAAAAAAAGATAATCTCTTTGTGATTGTTTCATTTGTTTGTTGGTATGGATATATCATTGGTAGAATGTTTTAACTCAAAACATGGCATTCTTAACAGAAAATGCAAAGGACGCAATGTGCTAACTCTGTTATACTTATAGCTCTTCTTCAAATTATTCAATTTGATAATCAAAGCAAACATTTCACTATTTAATCGATTGACCGTGCCTTAAGAGAGATAATAATTGGTTAAGCAACCTCCAATACGTTGGCCAAGAATTTGAGCATAATCGGCAAATCACAGGAAATTTTGTTTCTTCATTCGCGTGAATGCTTCGAAACAAGATCCCGTTTACAAACATGATTATCTACTAGATGGGAAGTTCAAAGCAAAGCAATAGGACTCCAGAGTTTTTGAACTGATCCAGGAGATTGCATAATATAATTCAAATATATGGATAGAGTTGGGTAATGGGTAGATAAAGTAAAGGGAGGAAGATTCCGGGTGGATGGGATGGTTGGCCTTGGGGGCCGGCTATGAGTAACAAGGATACCAGCTGTCCAAGTTTCAATTGTTGCTTCCTCCCTGTTTCTTTCTAGTACGCTATTGCTGAACTGCGGATGAGGATGAACTTACTCCTTCAAACCATAGTTAACCCAAGTTTGAAATTTGAGTGGACATGGCACAAGAATCACGTTTAATTAATCCATGCTTATTTATTATTTCTAGTATATTGTCAAAAAATCAACATAAACACGTTTGATGAGGTTAGTAAGCAAAGGCTTCTAATTAATTAATTAATACTACTAGTAAGTAGTAGTAGTAGTATATAACACCATGTTATTCTAGAACCTTTTCTTTCATATATGCCGTCTCCAATTTTAATAGACGACTATGACCAAAAAAAAAAAAATCCTATTAAACGGCGCACCGCTTTAAGTTGGAATATCCTATTCCTTTCCAGATAGTACTATTTAGTTCTGGCCAAAGAAAAAAAAAATTCCAGATACTATATACGGTATACACACCGCAAATACCAGTTGCCCCTCACATGAATATAATTAGTGTAATGATATAATCATTGATTAAAATATTATTATGACGGTGATTTATTTTTGGTGCAGATTTGCTTGGAATCTTATATGATAATGATTACTTTTCTCTTTCTCCGTCACAAAGCCATCATATCATAACCGTAGTTGTACTTGTACCCGTATTTAATTTCGTATTAACGAATAAATACTAAGATGAAATAGATATACACTCTTTTTGGCCAAAAAAAAAAGATATACACTCCTGAATATATCTATCTATATACTCACGTTGATTGCTATGATTAGATCGAGTTCCAAAATTATAACGGCATAATAGTTCATGTATAGAAAAAACGCTTTAAATTATCAAATTTCCAGAATATATGGTATAGGATTACATCATTATATAACGAGTAGACCACCAATTAACATGTTCAGTTTCACATAAACAAGGAGGCTTACATACAACATCTAAAAGCTCCTGTATCATCCATCAATACCACCACATAAAATCCCCCGCCATATTCATCATCGAAGGTTCTAAAACCTTATCATCATAAACTAATTAAAGAAAAAGAAAGCGATTTTCAATTATCATAAGTGCGGCACTCATCTGTCTCAGGGTTCTCTTTGCAGTAGTTCTCCAAAGGGTCGTTGTTTGCTTTCTGCCTGTCCCTGGCGTGGCTGGCGGCGGCGCTGAGCTCCTCCACCTCGTCCCAAGCCGCCACGCACTCTGAGCTCGCTGGGTCACCTGAGCATGCCTCCTCGGCTTCCTTGATGCTCTTTTCCACCTTCTCCGATATTTGGTCGGGAGCGGCTCTCACGGGTCTGAACACCTGCATCCGCCTTGACCCCAACTGAGATACCCTTTTCCAGGGCTGGTTAAGGCATGGGACTTTCACAGGGCCAACCCTCGTGGAGTCTGGCACGTTGGCGACGACTCTTGGAGTTACAAGGTTAAGGCTAGATAAGGTTGCCATTGTTGCTCGTTGATGGTGGATATGTTCCTGTATTGAGCTTTCTGTTTACAGTGAAAATGTGCCAAATGATTTGCCCAAGATATTAGATATATGAAAGATAACTGGGAACTGTAATGGTTCGTGAACACAAATTTCTTATCATCTTGGCACCAATAAGAAATTTCCACGTCGGAGAAAAGCCGAGATATTTATTGGAAATAGCCAATATAGGAAATGATGTCATAGTAATACTTTCTTTCTTTTCTCAAAACAGTCAACAGTTCATCGGAATATATATCTAGGTCTCAATATTTATTAACCACCCATGGGAGTGTTAGAGATTTGGGGGGTCCCAAACTAAAATCAGAATTTTTCAATGATAATTGTTGAAATAATAGTAACCTCCTTCTTCTTTCTTTTCTTTTTTAATTTGGAATTCAAATATTTTTGTTATATATATCAGCTTCATAAAAAATAAAAATTATGCACAAGTCTTCTTTGAAAATATATTGATGACAACTTGACAAGTGTTGTAAACAATTGAAAATATCCATG
>AWWV01004887.1:0-19031 GCA_001974805.1 Corchorus capsularis | reverse complement strand
ACCTTGACCACTTCCTCCTCCACCGCCACCGCCACTGCCGCCTCCACCACCACCACCTCCACCTCCACCACCACCTCCAGTTCCTCCTCCTTTCCCACCATTGTGAATATCATCATTGCTTTGGACAAGAATCTTTTGAGAAGAATTTGTGCCTATGTGCTGTACATCCTCATCCTCAGTAGCAACTTTAGTGGTGGAGTTGGAACTGGAGACATCAACCCCATGTTTTTGGTCAAAGTGATGCAATGCATCAACCCAACAGGGGCTGATCAACACCAATGCAAGTAGAAACAACACAAGTCCAACTTCTCTTGTTGTTTCCATTTTCTGTCTCAACTTGAGAATGCAACAATTCTCCCTCTCCAATCCCTTTTTATACCCTTCGAATATTGTAAAACAGTCCCCACATGAACAAACTGGAAGCTAAGCTAAGAAACAAAACATCTTCAAAAGGCTGCAAAAGTAGGACAACAAATTAAGAGAGGAAAATATCCCTTGTAACGCAAAATGTCCCCACTTCCCCATTTTCTTTCCAGTGTGGCTAATGCACGCTTGAAAAATACTCATACACTATATATCCACTCTTAATATTCTGCTCTCTTGCTCTTGTTTACTCGATAAATTCCAAGTTGACAGGACAAGAAAATGGCTTTTCTTAGCAAAGCAACCATGAACTTTTGAAAGATCAGCCAATCAAATGATGAGTTTTAGTTCCCAAAACAAAGACCACACGAGATGGGCAATTGGGCACTGCACCTTCTTAAACATTCCAATTTTGAATCTTTTGAAAGCCCAATTAATTTAATTAAGAGAAATAGACAATGTGGGCCTTCCTAATTATAAGATGTAGTGGTAGTGGTAGTGGTAGTTTGAACTTTTAAGTCTCCTTAATTAGCAACATGATATTGGATATGGATCATCTAGTGCATTTGTCTAAAATAATCATAATCAAATGGATAAAGTTGAATGGTGCTGCTTTTTGACAAGAACATTAATTGGTTTATTAGTGTAACCCACATGAATACATGATAAAGGAACTGATAAAAATGGTAGTGGGATTATGGCAAACCAGATGAGGGCTCATTTTTAATTGTCAAAATGAGGGGATTCGGTTGAATTATAGGCACCATTTTCAGAAACTAGAGTAATAGAGACTAGCTTAGGCAATGGTCTAAACGTATCACATGTGAAGTTGGTGCTTTTAGATTGAGAAGGATAATATGCTTTTGCTTAACGAATGAAATTTGAGGTAGGAGGGATGCAAGTGCAAGTGGTGGCCATGTGGTTGAGAAGATACTATCATGGATGGAATGGAACAATTTGGATGAGGCCATTCCAATTTGAAGTGGGTTATGTTCTTGAGGGTTCTAAGTAAAACTTGCTCAAGTGCAATCCAGATAATGTTTCCCCAAGGAAATAATGTTAAAAGACACATTAGACTTGTTCTTGTCATCATTTCTCCATGTGAGGCCAAATTTCCCATTTCTTCAAGCTATTGCCTATTGTTGAATTCTTTGGCAATACTCCTTTGCATCCCCACTTTAGTGGAGCAAAAGTTTTGCATGATATCCCTTATATATTGTTCATAAATGAAAAGTTTCTAATTAGACTTGTGGTTGGCCCATAGCGAAATCATGGGCTTATTGGACTAGTTGAAATCAAAGATTTGGAAGCCCAATACCGAGATTTGCTGTTTCTAGAGCCCAAGCTTGTTTCTGAAAAATGATTGGATAGTTGAAATAGTCTATCCCGTCTATGTCTATGGACGTGGGATTTGGTCATTTGGATACTGAAAAATCCGAATCTCCCAGGTTTCGATTCGGCCAAGGGAAAGAAATCTAAAGCTCGTTTTCAATTTTCTTTTCGGTTGGGACTTTTAGATATATAAAGACATAAAGCTAGAAAATTGCAAATTGGAGTGAGATATTTAAGGAGGCAGAGAGAAGGAAATGGATAATAAAAACTGGTATATGGTGCAAAGCACGCGTACTGTTATTAGTGGGGATTTTATTTTACATTACAAATAAAAAGTGAAGTGACACGTCCATTTACAATGGGGAGATAAGTTTGCTAAGTTTTTTTTTTCTTGGTCCATTACAATGGGGGATAGTGATTTTTTTCTGAAAAAGCTAAAGAACAGAAATGCTAAAACATAATCCTCCCCCATCTTTCGTGTCTTTTCATTACATTGCATCAACCAAAAAGACCAAGTTGGATGTTGGACCAAATTATGAATTATCATAGCTAGCAGTAATTCATACTTCATAGCTGTTTGCATCAAATGGCCCTTGATTCGTCTACATCATGGCTTTGGGCCACTAGATGACTCTCAAGCACCCAAGCCAAGTTATGTTTCAATTGGGGGCCGCATCACAATCTCAAGTACAAACAAGACAAGAGAAATGGCTAAGCCTAAGAACCTTCACTCCAAAATTTGTTTTCACGTTATTACCTTTTTTTGGCATTCATAAGTCTTTAAGTAATTTATAGAACATATCTCTTTCATGGCGGTTTTCAAAATGTATATGTAATTGAAAATAACAAAGATGGTGCTATATATGTACATACACGTACCTTTCTGTCTCACTAAAATTATCATTCCGTCGATATGTTTCATGAAGTAATATACATACATATATATACTGTTGATGTCAAAATATGTCGTGGCATGAGACCGAGCTTCGTGAGAGGCTGCAAGAGAGTAAATCGTGAGAAAGAGGTCCTCATGTGGTGTTTTGGGGAACCTCCTCCGACGGTCAAGTCAGTAAGGTTCATTTTTGTGTAGTGAGTATTGAGAGCTATGAGCTTATCAGAGGTTATACCTTAGGTATTATATATAATATATAGGTGACGTCTTGAGGCTTTAATTGGTTTTTGGGCTTTAAGTGTTAAATGGGCCTTGGGCCTAGTCTTGTGATGCTCAACATATATACTTATAACAAATGTACATATATTATATATAAGATCTTCAAAAGAATAAATTGATATAATATATACTTATATTATAAAGTCTAAGTTATCTGAGCTGCAAATTTAAGTAATGAGTTTTATATAGCTCATTTTTTACTTAATTGACATATTGTAATTCTGATGTGATCTTTCAAATCAACATTTTCTTTTTTGCTTTGATGACTTAAACTGAGATTTTAGAATATTGAGGGTTCATCTTTATTCTCTTATAGGTTTACTTGTCAACTAATACTTCTCTAATGATGTAAGATTAAATTAACTTTGTAACTACTACCTTAACTACGTGCACAAACAATGGAACTTAAGCTTATCATTTGGATATATATCTTCAACTATATATATAATATCCATTCCTCTCATTATCTTTTTATCACCCTATATCCTGTTTGTCTTCAAATGGTAAAAAATTCCTTGAAAATTACAGGCAGAAAGTCCCCGGCCCTTTTTCTCTAATTCGATGAATTGGTATATGAAATTTCAATAAGATTGCTATTTTCTGAAAATTGACTAGAAATTCAACTTGAATAGTACTTCCTAGAAACAAAGAATACAATCAGTTCAATACAGGACAACTCAAATAGCAGCAATAAGCTGCGGTTACACTTTTTGAACAAAGCATAGATTGGTCATTGGTATATGAAATTTTTGACCGTATTGCTCTGCCGGCCGTTAGCAAGCAATATTAAGATCTCGTAACTTGGGCTGAGATTGTTCTTGCTTGGAAGTTGGAACTTTCCTTAGATTCAATTTCCACAAATAGGGCCAAAGACACAAATTGAGGAAAGTTCAATGCCTCAATTAGTTTCTTTAAGATCAAACAGCTTCTACTACTTGCGGTTGTTTGCAACTTGAACAAGTCTTGTTCTCCCCACTTTCTTAATAACTCAGTAGGAACAGGAATATTCTTCTAGGGCTTTGAAATTGCCAAACCAATTGAACTATTCAAATTATACATACCTACGTTTTAATTTATTTGAATGACTCAAGAAAACAATAATATGGTATTCACAAAAGGTGGACTCGTCAAGAGCCGGCCGGTCATGAGCTTTGATTGAGGGTTCGAACTCTTGTCCACCCGCCCAATGTTTTCTTTCCTCTATTCTAAATAATCCTTCCTTCCAAAAGTGTGTATAATAATAATATATATGATATTTACAAGCAAATCGTAGGTTACCAACTTAATTTGTTTAAAATATACATTTTATATTTATGAGTAGAGTGTGCTCCTTGAAAAGCATATTAAGCTTATCTGAAATGTATTATTAGTTCCTATAATATGCCAAAGAGCAAAGACTTCAATATGATCCAATGGTTAATTTATAATTGTTTTTGTATGAAAGATGATGCGAGCATTATGCAATCAAGCATAAGTTTGACATAAATATCCATAATAATCTCTATATATAGGAGAATAAGATAAAACACCATTAATAGTATATGTTTAATTCATTTTTATATAAAATTATTATATGTGAGGTCAGATTGATCGTATTGATGAAGTAATTAAACATTGAGAGGGATAGAAACCATATATAGGAAGTAAAAGCCCTTTCTAGAAATTAAAAAAAAAAAATTCTTTTTTCAATTTTACCCATTCAAAAAAGTCTTTGATTTTACTCTTATTTATTGAAAATTTTTGTTTGCCAAACATATGCTGTGCCTGTTATTTACATGTCGGGCTACATTATCAGATCACCATGTCATTATCAAATGATGATTTGATCAAAATTGGAACAAGTGTCGTTGTCTTCTTCACATATACATATGATAGTAATAAAATGAAGACATTGTAATGTATGGTTGATGTTAATTGCTTACCATCCTCTCACTTTCTCAATTAATTAAATTAATTATTCAACATGTTTTAGTAGTTGGTAGAATCGTGGATGGGTTGTAATTAATAAAAGTAGCTAATTACAATTAGATCAAGCAAAGTTAATTAATACAAACCATTGATGGTTTCAATGGGAACTCCATTAAAGGGTCCATGAAGATGGGAACTCCATGTCTTTGATTTGGCACAAAAATCTTAAGGCCCAGTCAGACACGCAAGCCCCCCAATGCTTAACCCTGTCCTTAGGATTTACTTAACACAAAGTTAATTAAGGTAAATAAAATATATATATGTAATTACTTTCACCTCTAATGGAATGAAATGAAGAAATTTCACACTTTTTAAGAGTCCAAATTTCAAACTATATATACTTTATGTTCAAATTGAATACTCACCTTTCTGTCGTTGGTTAAAACTTACAGAAGTGAAAACGAAGAGGTGTCGCGCGTGCTAGAAACTCATAGGAAAGGTTCGAAACTCCAATTCAAAGGATTCAGATCACGATGACAAATCCAGATCAAAACCTTGATGTCAATCTATTGTAATTTTTGTTATGAATTATATGTAATTTCATTTTCATGAATGAAAATTACATTTTCTTCAAAAAAAAAATTATTATTACTATCTTATATAAACTTATCATTTCAAACTCGTACTAATTTTTGGGAAAAGGTGATTAATTAAAAGCTCGATGATCTCATGGTTTTATATTCTAATATTTTGCATGAGTCATAGTGTTGAATCATATATAAACAAATCTGATAGTCTTGATTATCACCAATCAGTCTGAGATAGATACGATTAGTTTCAGTGTCAACTGTCAATAGCCATTTTGTCCAAAACAAAAGGATGCCAAGCCTTCCTGGTTTTCCATCTATAACAATGTCAATAATAATCTTTTCTTTAATAAAGGATTAGATGAAATTTTCAAATTAGCCATTGATTTCTATATGAAGAACTTTTTGACAAGTTATCTCCAGAAAACTTTTTGACAAATTAATTACTAAAGGGATCATATCAATCAGTTTGGATTATAATGCCCTATGCTTCAGTCTCCATGTAATAATTTCGATCAATAATGAAATAGTACTATATATATATATAGGACGCAATATTGGAAAGAGAAGCACACACATCCACACTACACACAATATATAAAGTTTGAGAGTAATACTATACTTGTCGTCATCGGGTACTTGGTCTGATGTACTTGGTCTGATGGTTTCCGTGGTTAGACTTTGATGCCTAGCATATTCAAGTAAAAAAAAAAAAGGCTATAAATGGATTGAAAGAACAAGCTAGGATTAAGTTGTAAGCCCTACTTTTTGGAAGATGGCTTTAGTCAAAGATATATATAATTCAATCACCTAACTAAGCAAACGTTTATCCATTTCTTGTATTAGTAAGAACAAAAATTAAGATTGTTGCTGTCAAATCATGCTAAACTGTTACTTTCTCGTCTCCTTATTGCAATATATGAACTTTTGTAACTTAAGGTAGTATTATCTAACTAAAGTGATCGAAAAGGTTTTTCCACTTATATTAGCAACTTATATAAGAGTTTTAATTTGGAGACCAAGCAAGACTACAAAAATCAGCAAGTTTATACAAATTATGGAAAAACTCAAAATGTTTCTGGCAAGAAGTAATTTCTCTCAAAATACCCATTATTAATTAACCATAAAAGATATCCTTCCTACTGTTTTCCTTCTCATTTTGTTTTCTTAAGGATCAAAAACAGAATATCAATATCCATTCTCAAAAAAAAAAAAAAAACAAAAAAAAAACAAAAACAAAAAAACAGAAAGCAAAACAATTGCCTTATAATTCAATCAGATAATGACAAGTTTTGGCTTTGCAGACAGTTCATATAAAACATAAAGGCACGTGTTCGGAATGGGCGGCCATAGATATAAAGAGTTACAGTTACTTACTGGGATGCTCAGAATCTCATCTGCCAACAAGAAGATAGCTAATTAGGATTAATTAAGCTTAGCTCATAAAAAAAAGTTTTTTGATTGGAAAGCAATAAACAAATTGAAATTCCCATTTCTAAAAGCTTTGTTCCAGGAGAAACCCAACAAAAGTTTAATTTGTCTTTATTAGAATTAACGTGATAAATATCCTTTCACTTACCTAACCCCTTCCTTTCCCCCTCTCCCAACTAACCCCAAAGTTCTATCACAAAAATATCACATCCTTTCTTCTTAAAATTAATTTTTTATGGTGATGGATGGTTCAATATTAACTAACAATATTGCCAGTTTCTCTTATTGCAAAAATCAATTAATTTATGAGGGTCGTCCTTTCTCAAACATATAGTTTCACCATGAATTAATCAAACACGAAGTATATTTCTTTTCTTTTCCCTTGTAGTTGGACTTGGAAGAAAACGTCAATAGATAAATACTATCGGTGTAGTCTTCGGTGCACTCGTTGTGATGCACCCTGAATGAATACTGACCATTGGATGTAACATCTATTTTTCTGACCGTTGATACAAAAAGGTTTAACCTGTTAAACAAGTTTTAAAAACCTTTTGGAATGAATTCGTATGTGGTAGTCCTCATGATAAATGTATACACCTTTTTTATTCCAACCGTTGATATCAACTACATTTTTTTTCTTGATTTATTATTTTTTCTCTAACTTTTTTACGTTGTATTTTTTTTTATCCATTTCTTTTCTTCTTCGTTTTCTGCTTTGAGCCCGCAAAAAAAAGTTAGAGAAAAAAATAATAAATCAAGTAAAAAAATGTAGTCGATATCAACGGTTGAATAAAAAAATGTGTAAAAATCTATCACGAGGACTACTACATACGAATTTATTCCAAAAGGTTTTTAAAACCTGTTTAGCAGGTTAAACCTTTTATTATCCGATTGTTAAGAAAATAGATGTTGCATCTAATGGTCAGAATTCAATGGGTGCATCACAAGAGGAGCACTGGAGACTCTACCATATTCATCTCATCAATTTTTTTATTTACTATTATTTGACTTACAAAATCAACATAAAATCCAAGTTATAAATTTTAAAATTTAATTTTAATAATATTTATAATTTATATTCCTACTCTCGAGCTGTTGATTGATAACATTAATTGATTTATAACCAAATTGCCGACCCCATATAAACACTCTGTTTAATGGTCCCTCTGATCTCTCTTATATAAAAAAGGTAGAGCAGATATATATATATATATATATATATATACACACACACATATATATGTACTTCCCTGTGTGTTAGGGTTTTTGATTACTAAATTGGCATGTATATGACTTAACAGATCATGTCAAATTGACAGCAACAAAAAGTATTTTAAAAAAATGTTTGACTTCGTTTAATTGTCTGGTCTGTGTTTTTAGTTTTATCTGTATAAACATATTCATATATATATCCTGCAGATTCATCATCTATACATTAAAAAGTTGGTGGATGTGAGTTTTTAATTGAGCTGTTTATATAATAATCAATTTTGGTTGGTGAAGGATAATTGACAACTTTTAATAATCTCATCCATAATAATTCTCATTTCTCAGTGATCTTTACTTAAAATGGATATTATACTACTATATAATTTTACATATATAAAATAATTACAGATTGAAGATTGTATTAATTTCATTCATTATTCTACTTCCAGTCACATATGTGGTTCTAATTTAGTTTGAAGATGGATGAATAACCATTCAAAAAAAAGTAAGATGGATTAATAGAATAACCAATATGTTTTCAGGAAACAAAACATGTTTTAATTAACGGTTTCTCAAAACTTCACAAATTTCGGATTTGTTTTGGATTGTATAGTATTTTTTTTTTATATATGAAGCTCAGTACATATATATACCCAAGTTTGTTATATAACTTTTCTTTCAAAAAAATATTATTATTATCATATTACTTTTTTTTACCCAAGTTTGTTATATAACTTCTTCTTTCAAAAAAAATATTATTATTATCATATTATTACTTTTTTTCCTTTTAAAAAATATCTTTGAAGGTAGCGAATACCGTAATTAAGTTTCCATGTCTTTTTGTAAATTATTTAAGTATTTGTGTGAATAATATACGCGCATATAAAAGAACTAAAATTTTTTCTCTACGGGCTACAGGCTACAGCGTACGTCAATCGGATGGTTCCTTTTTTTCTCTTTTTCCATCAAATTCAAGTCTTAATTAGGGAGAGAATCCAAAAAAAAAAAGTCTTAATCAGGGAGAAATTAAAGCTTTGACTATTGAATTACAATATATTTTTTTGGTTACAGTTGAATTACAATATATTACTAGTAAACTAGTACTACTATATATATATATATGTATATATATATATATTCTTTCAAATTGAAAAACATATATAATTATTATTGAGTTTAAGGCTGATTGCTCCTCTGGCAGGGCATTGGCACACACAGAGATTCAAAGGTTGGTTGCATTATTGATCAGTTTTTTTTTTCCTTAAACTTTTTTTATCATCTTAACTAATAATAATGTGTGTTGTTAGGAAACACATATTGGGATTCAAGGTATTTGGTTCGCCGAGTCCTTAGTTAGAGGTTGAGTTAATAGATACTTATATAGTACTTGGGAGTTGGGACTATGTAATTGGGAAGTGCCACCTAATTTATTTGGGTAGTTGCATTTTAAATAATGGTAGTACTAATATTTTAGATAGTTTCGAGTTAATTTGTTCCTAGGTAGTTTATTATTACTCCCTCTGTCTCTTTTTATAAGTCTCTCAACTTTATTGCAAATATTAAGAAAAGCTATTAAAACTTTAAATTCTATAATCTATTATTTTCTCCTTCCAAGTTTGTCTATTTTCTCTCTCCACCCAATTAATCTCTCTCCTCTTCCCACTCACTATCTTTCTTCATAAATTTTTTCCACTAGCAAGGGTAACTTGGATAAGTTAAGTAAAAAAATATGCAATGGGTTTAGAAAAGAGACTTATATATATATTTGGGGACAAAAAAACTTCTAGAAGAGGACTTATAAAAAGGGACAAGGAAATAGTAGTTTGGAAGATTATTGGTTACAACTCACAACTAATTTGAAGTCAGGATACCTAGCTATTTTTTCCTATAATCCAAACCTTTTTTTTGACAAAAAAATGAAAATTTTACTTTATGAAAATGAAATTATAAAGATTTGACTAATAATTACAATAAATTTAAAAAAAAGTTTCATAATCTACATATATAGATCTAAATCTTGATCTTTGTTTCATGATCAGAGATATTATTTTGATTAAGTTCTTCATAAGTTTCTTGCTTTTCCACCACCTCATCAATTTCTGAATGTTCCTCCTAAGAAAAAAATTTTAACAACATGAAGGTGGTTAATTCGAAAATCTCTTTCACTCACCTATAAATTGTAAAGTAAAATCATTTGGATGAGATGAGCGATTTTAAATTCTATTGCAAACTCGACTAAATAACTGGACAAACATGGCAGGCTCAACAAACAAATTCAAAACTAAACAACTAGAAAAATTAAAACTGAAACCCAATAAATCTATAAACTCGAGAACTTTATTTAAAACAAACAAATAAATAAATAAAATCAGGCTACTCATCTCCCCTTGAGAAAATAACCAAGAATCGGAGGAGGAGAAAACAAGAATCGAGAACTCTGAAATCTAGAGTAAGGGGGATGGGGTTAGAGCGGCAAGGGTTTTGCCGTTTACTTAATTTAGTACTTGCCCAAACCGCCGTCCTTATTTACATGTTCACTTCTAGAAGCTTTTATTGTCCCTTTTTACATGTCCCATCTTAACCATTTAAGCTATATTTTACTTATATAACCCTAATTCATATATACCACTATCTCCATTCATATTTAACATACATAGAATGAAGAGGTAAGGGTAGAAGTGTGAAAACATAATAAATATATCAAAAAGTTATTGAAATAACTATTTTTCTTACTTAACATGATTCGGTTAAAAACGACATCTAATCAGGACGGAGGGAGTAATAAAAAGCACATGTAGGGGGGGGGGGAGTAAAAAAAGGAACATTAATAAATTTCCATTTAACTCATTAAACTATGGTGGTATAGTAGTATTTTTTTTAGTGAATACAATAATCAGATTATGTCATATATTTCTTCTATATGCTTAAACAATCCAATGAGAAATCCAAATTAAATACAAATCTTAATAAAAGCAATGAACTAACCAAGCCCATATGCCCATATGTCAGAAAAGCCCCATGCAATTTACATTTTTGATCAAATTAACACTTTCATTAATCAATAATCAGAGATTACAAACGTCTGGAGGAATAGTAACGCACCACACGATTATCCAGCTCAATCTTAGTTAGAGAATGTGCAAATACATTGGCTTCCCTATTTACAAATTGAAGTGTACATAAATCACATAAGATTGTCAAATCTCTAATTTCATCTATAACTACCAAACACAACAAATACACAAACAAATAAATTACAAATTAAACTCAAATTCCGTGAGACTAGAACTCAGAGACGGAACCAAGATTTTCATGTTGGGAAAAGGGGGGGGGGGGCAGGCAATATACATACATAAATACATGTATGTGCTTACACATACATATTTTACTATTCTTATTACAAATACATAGTACTAGTAAATATTGTTAGACATATTAGTTTTAAATTTCAAACTTAACATTCCTAGAAACCATATTTAGTTCATAAATTAAGAATAATTTATAACCATTATATAATTTGGGGGGGGGGGGGGGCATTGATGATATTTAGAGGAAAATTGTATCTATTAATTAAAAAACTTACTTAAAATTATCTATATAAATATAAACTTTGAATGGGGGGATGACCCCCCTCAAGAGTATATGTAGTTCCGTCCCTGTTAGAACCCAAGATTTCATGGTTTAGGTACACTGGAACTAAGAGTCCATCATTCTTTATCACTAGGCTAAACTAATCTCAAGAAAACACACATAATAGAAAGAAAACACACTAGAAAAACTAATTAATTAAACTACTCCAGCCCAGACTAATCTCAAGGCATCGACGGTAAAGAACGATGAAATCTCCTATGATAGATCATCAAATATGCACAAACCTAACTCCAGTTAGTTAAATGTGTGGCCCTCCAATCTTTGCTCTTCAATCTTATTTCTCTCATCTAATTAAAACTTTTAGTACTCGTATATCTAGAAAGATTAATTCTAGATGCCATTGGTTAGGATAACCCCTAGATCACTGGTGATTGGGTTTAGAGGGGTGATCGGATCACCCCTCTAAGGTTGCGTTTGGTTACATTTTTTATTTTTAAGAAGGGTGATCGGATCACCCTTCCAGGGGTGATCCAGCGGTGATCCGATCACCTCTCTAAACCATGGTGATCTTTGATCACCATGGTGATCTGAATTACCACTATTTTGGTTTTATTTTTTTACCCTCACATATTTAACAAATCTGACCACCTTACCCTTTGTTTTGATTTTAATTACAAAATACCATATTAACACAAATAACACATGAAACTCATTTTTCCCATTTTCACTCTTCAACAATTTCTCCCCAAATTGAAACAAATATATATATATATATATTGCAGAGAGGGGGATAGTAGATATATATATTATATATATAATGATATCATTTTCCCCAAATTGAAATATATATAATAATGATTTCTCCCCAAATATATATATAATAATACCTCTAAAAAAAGTAGATATATATAATAATGTATTGGTATAAAAATGATAAATCGAAAATAATGAACCAAATGCCAATTACGGTGATAGAAAAAAAAAATCAACTAAGCAAAATTAGTTTACAAAAAATTGATAGATTGTGTTAAAATAATCAACTAGCCAAAATTAGTTTATAAAGAATTGATAGAAAGTGTTGAAGAAATGGAAAATTTTGGTTAATTACAAAGGTTTGTTTATATTATAGCATGAGGGTAACATGGTCTTTTATAAGTGTGTACTAATTATTGAGGGGTGATCTTCCTATTTAACCAAACATGGTGATCAAAGATCACTAGTAATCTTTGATGATCCAACCAAACAGGAATTGAGTAAGATTACCAGTGATCTTGCATCACTGGTGATCTAAGATCACTGGTGACCTGAGGGGTGATTCTAACCAAACGCATCCTAAATGGGTGATGATCAGGGGTAGAGCTGTCCATGGGCCGGGCCACCCGCCCAAGCCCGTACGATATTTGGAAGGGTTTGGACATAAATGTGAAGCCCGTTGGACGGGTTTGGGAAAATTTTTTAAGCCCGTTTAAAAAACGGGCCAGGCTTGGTTTTGAGAGTTAAGGCCCGAGCCCGGCCCGGGCCTAGCCCGTTTAAATAATAATAATATAAATTTTATATTACATTAAATTAATTAAATGAAATTATTAGACATATTAATGTATTATTTATTAAAAAATTACTATTAATGTTAATTAATTAAGTTTTGGTTATTAAAATATATATTAATTCATAAATATATAAATATATAAATTAATAAAAATAAAAAATTAATTAATATATTATTTATTTGGTATACGGGCGGGCTTGGACGGGCTTGGTCAAAGCCTCTAGTTATTTGGACGGGCTTGGGCAAGATGGGAGTCCCGTATAGTCGGGCCGGGCCGGGCTTGGGCAAGCAATATGGTCATTTATATTAAGCATGGACCCGGCCCGAACCTGCCCATGGACAGCTCTAATCAGGGGTAATCGGATCACCACTTTAAAAAAAAAAGATGTAACCAAACGGGATGATCTGAGATCATCATCCAAGATTACCAACGGGTGATCCCAACCAAACAGGGTGATCTGAGATCACCACCCAAGATCACTCCCAACAAAACTCAGCCTAAGAGAGAGAATCTATTAAAAATCACTACTACGATCTGATGAATTATCAAATTACTATTAGTCAAACATAAATCAAAGAGGAAAAAAGTCGTAAATCAAAAGAAAGAAAAGGTAATTTCTTGAAATTAACAACATGAAATTTTTTCTACTAAAAAAAGAAACAGACATGAAAGAAGTGGTAAAATATATATACTATATATATATATATATTATATATCATGTTATAATCAAACAAAATCTTCGTCTAGAAATTTCGATTGATTCCTAAGAAGTACTCCTATAAGAACAGTTAAATCTTTGACTTTGTCTCATTTGATTGCTGGAGTCCCCGACAAATGTTGATTTCTTTCCAAATTTTCAAACGTCAAAATTTCCGGTAAATCATAAATCTATTAATTTTCGATCGGTACGGCCAATTAATGTTATTGTCCTCTGATCTCGCTTTGCAGCCATTCAATTCAAGCACAATTGTAGACACATATTTTGTTGCATCCATTCAATCCAAAACCCAATTGTGGACACATATTTTTCGACAGATCATTAGACATCTTCATCTCATCTCTCTCCAGCTCCATCCTCAATTCTTTTAAAGGAATATAATAAACAGAAGTTTCATTAGATATGGTTATTATTTACTTAATCAATCCAATGAGAAATCACAAATATAAAATTATGTTTATTACCTTAACAAATGTCTAATAAATTAACCAAGCGCACACAAAGGACATAAAGCCCACATAGAGTGGAACAAAACCTTACATACATTTTACGTGCAGTAAAACTTGAATCCGTAACCTCATAATCCAAATACAGATAAACCTACCAGTTAAACTAAGAGCTTGTATTTCTCCATCCTCAATTATTAGCTTAGATTCCCCATCTCTTTTCTATGTTTTTTCCCCTTCCAAAATTTCAATCGTGTCATTTCAAATTTTAATTACAAATTGTGAGCGTGAGATTGAATTTTTTTTTGGTTGAAAAACGGGGTCATTATTATAGATTTAAGATAATTTTAACTAACCACTTAGTGGTCTTAATTTATACTAGAATTTATTATGATTTCTAATTAAGTTTAATTGTTTTAAGAACCAATATAATCTTCCATTGACTTTTGAGTTTAAGTACCAACTTAATTCAAGTAAATTTGCAGACAAAACTACTTGTAGTCAAGATTCTGAGAATTTTGACTATTGAGTTTTGACCATTAACGAGCAAATTAAAGAATTATCGACTCCAAGAAATATACGACATTTCTTAATTCTTCAATGAGTTTGTTTGACATTTTCACGGTTTCCTTCCTTTACTTGATTGCACGTCTTTAATTTGATAAACACTTCAATTTTTTGGACTTTTATTCTTCAAATTGTTACGAGTCAAGAAGTTAATACTTACATATATAAACACTCAATCTTGACGGTTTTATTTGTCTTTATGAGACTCTTTTTTTGCCCCTTTTTCTCCATTTTGGTGGGTCATTTTCTAAGGATGAGAAATTTGATAATAAAGCCATTCTTTTTTTTTTGAGGGAATAAATAAAGCCATTCTTTTTTGCTTTGCTATCTGCAAAATTTTGATGATGAAACTGTTACGAAGGACTATATGTTAGTATACTTCGTAATTTCATCATCTAATTCACATGTTACTTTAGATTAAAGATATTATTAAGAATGCTTTGTACTTTATTTACGTCATAGTGGATTACTACTCACTTATTAATCAGAAAGTTGATTTTAATTAAATTAAACAAGATCACGTTTCATTTCATCAATTCAATCTAGAAATATCTTATTTTTAAGGAAAGCATTAATCTAGAATTTTTATACATATATAGTGGAGCTCCAAAAAGGTGGTATATATTGAACAAAATAATGTGAGAAATTTTCCGTTCGACGTCGGACGACTGATCTCGAAATTAGTTAGATGCCATATGAATTTATGGTAAAAATATATATTTCAAAAAAAGTGGGTGTTTAGGCCAGCTTATGGTTTATGACTTCATCATTTTTCAAGAGCATGTGATTATAAGGGATCATATGCTAAAGGCAATGTCCTTGAAAAGACGAGCAATAAGATGAAGAAAAAAGGCCAAAAACATGACCAAAGTTTTTCAAATAGTTACAAATATATAAGAAGCCCGAAGCAGACCGCAGGCGCAAAGTGAAATTGACAGGTGTTTCACATTACTTATTCATTTTTCCGTGGTTCCACACTTCATTAGCTAGAAAGAAATAAACACAAATTAAGTTGATATAAGTATTAGGTAGTTGGAAATTTGGCACCACCCATATCCTTTTTCGGTACATTTATTTTGACTGTTCATTATAATTGATCATATGACGAGCCATCCAAGATGGCGGAAAAGGTTGGAAAAATCATGTAAAAGCGTCGCTTTGAGATCCGTTCTTTTTTTTTTTTTGAACCCATACTCTTTGGGTGAACTTTCAAATCCCTTACTATCAGATTCTCTTTTTCTCATTGTAAATAAAAAAAACCAATGATTAATCAAGAAAGAAAGCTTGTAATTAAGGCCCTAGTTTTAGTTAATTTCTTCATTTGGATTGGTTTTGAGTATTGAACTGTAATTACCCCTGCGTTACCCTGTTTCCCTCCTAATCGAATTTTCAGTTTTCCCTTGAATTTTGAGAAGAAAATTTGGAAATATTATGATTGTTTTAGTAATAGCATGTAACTGGTATATATCCTTTTCCAATTTACGTATGCAAGACCAAGATATGATTTTATATATTGAAAAAGAATACATGAATAGATTTTCACTTTTCATAACAATCTTCTTGTTTTGTTTCACTATTGCCTTTTGGGGTAGGCAAACTAGGGATATTGAGATCTTGACACACAACCATTTTAACTTACACTTTGGACACGTAAAAATAACCAAAGACATGGGATTCCTAATAAGTAAACTCAAAGCTTCTGGTGAATTCCTATGATTGGTATTCAACTTTCAAGTTTAGTTAAAAAGAGGCCAAATCATTTTTACTTTTTCCAAAAGAAAAAAAATTCAGCAAGTTAAAAGAGGGTGAAATAGCTAGATGCAGCCATAAAAAGGAAGAGCCTGCAGGCTCTGGGGTTTTCAATTGAAGTGAAAGGGTTGTAGTTGGGGATTTTGACTGCAAATATGTGTCTACTTTGCTTAATTAAAGGGTGGACCAAATTAATAAGTTCTTGTTCTTAACTTAAGTCCTAGGTTGCTGAATCCTGATAGGCCCCGGGGGCTTTGCAAATTTAATTTGCTGTTAATTGAAAACCGAAAGCGATCCACCAGGTTCAAAGTACATGTTACTGATTTGTGAAGAATGAAGTGGCAACTTTTGATTCATATGGGATATTTTTGCTGAACAGGATTTGGATTTGGATGGATTTTAAGTGAGGTAAAATTGAAAACCCTTTCTTTCCATCAAGATAATGATGCTGCCTACAATTAATTAATTTGAGTTTCTTCTGTAAAATTATGCTTCTAATTATGATTTTTATGGCCTTTGAAAGTGGCCTTTCATGAAATTGACTTCATATTCTTTTGCCGAAACAAATCATCACATAATCAAAAACCAAGTGGGGAGATTTACATCATATATATTATCATCACTTTAATATAAATATATATTTCATTATCACTTGAATGCTTCTCCATAAACTATATATATACAGTTTGAAAGGTCAAAAAAACTTGAAAATAATGAAAAACAATGACGTTTAAGTGATGCTAAAACACGCAATCTCTGGAAACCCATTATCTTAGATTTTAAGTATAATAATTTTGAGTAAATTATAAAACCAATCTTTAAAATATGGCATTTTCATGTTTGAAAAAAAGATAAAAAAAAAAAATACTAACCCTCTATGTGAGGGAATTATAATGGTGAGATGAAAGTGTCAATGGTTCCAACGTCTAAGCAGATAGCGATGCAATATACCAAGTAAGGTCCTAAATCAAAATCTCTCACCTTTCAATTGTTGATCACGAAAAATCTACAGGTCCCACTTTTATTGAATGAATCTTCAAAATAATACTTAGTATATTTTTGTACGTATATCCATTTTCTTCAAATATATTAACAGCATATGGATTGCATGGTTTATGCTTAGAAGGCGTGGCAATAAAAAGAATGAGTAACAGTAAGATTATATTTAATTATAATTATTTTTTTGATGAACATAATTAATTTGTAAGAGTTTTCTATTTTTTTTCCAATTATGACCGCCAATAAATTGAAAAATTAAAAATAAAACATCTACAATGATTGAGAGTATGTACGTAGGTAAGTTAATCAGTACTATAGTTATTGCATTACTAAGAAAAAAAAATTTGTAATGAGAAAAAGCATCAAAATATCATTAAGACAATAAAAATATCGGGAATAACTGCGAGTTCGACACACCATACATAACTAGCTCCAAGATTACAATTAAACTTCTCGTCTTACATGAATTCAAAAGAACAATTAAGAAAATGAAAGTCAATACCTGAACTCATGACAAGCTTCCATAGATGAATCAACGTCCTCTAACATTTTGCAGGTAACAATTACGGGATGGGACACAACATTTTCCTTAGGTAAATCAACACGCCCATTGTTTTACAAATTTTAATTCTCATTTCATTGATTTATAGGCATACAACTGTTTTTTCACAAGTTTACATCTTGCATGCATGCCACATCCCACATGTTCTTTTCTTTTCGACAAGTGTTCTGCATGCATTTTTTTGGTGCAATTCGGCCATTTTTCTAACAAACAACACGCGACTATATATGTGTACACTTTAAAAAAAAAGAGAGAAAAAGATATTATCACCAAAAGGAAGAAGAACAAAAGGGAAATCAGTATTCTCTCTTTTAATTACTTATTTGTTGGATTTAATTGACAATTAATTAAATTTCTTTGCTAAGCACGCAACGAAGCAACCAAGAACTGTTCAATTACATTTACAACTAGTTTTTTTAAATGTCCTCTTAAGATATTTCATACACATTTTGAATGACCTTTTCCACCAAAGAAGTTAAGCAGTCCCCATTCTCCCTTCATCATCAATCATTGGCCTGTCCATTACATTAACTTTGCCTCTTTAATCCATAAACAACACGGTAGTCTGTAGTAGTACTATGTAGTTTTTAGATATTTATTTATTTATTTGAGATATATTTTCTACAATGACTACTTAACAAAGTGATGATTTGCTGCATATTTGAAAGAAAACTAAAACATATTTTTTTATCATATATATTATAAAATTATTTTTTTGAGTGATATTATAAAATTAATTAATTGGTCATATATAATCAAAAATATTTTTCTCCATTACTATAATATATATATATATATATATATATAGAGAGAGAGAGAGAGAGAGAGAGAGAGAGAGAGAGAGAGAGAGA
>AWWV01004885.1:0-14500 GCA_001974805.1 Corchorus capsularis | reverse complement strand
AAGAGAAGTGCAGAGAGGATAAAACTTTGTCCACAAGATGTCATTATTGCACACACTAGTAAATGGATTCTGATCAAGCTTGGTATATAGCATCATAATCATTAAATTGAGCACTATATATATATATATATATATATGTGTGTGTGTGTGTGTGTGTGTGTGTGTGTGTGTGTGTGTGTGTGTGCAAGGAAACACGACAAAAAAAAACAGCAGAACAGACATGTGATTATTATGATTAAGCACCAAAGAGGCAAGGAAATTACAAGATTTTATCAAACTAACAGAGTAACAGTGAGTCAGCAACCATTCTACCAAACCATTAACAACAATTTAACCATTAGTAAACAAAACAGCAACGAAATTACAAATTAAACTAACAATTAATTAAACTATTTAAAGAATTTGAAAATTACTAATTACCTTCACTTTCCGGTGGGTCTTCCATTAGGGAATAGGGATTAGGATTTTGGGATTTGCAAATTCTGATCCGTTAGAAGAGGGAAGGGCAAAGGATTTCACACTTTTGGACAAAAAATTTGATCAATTTGAAGAAAAAATGAGTTAGGGTTTTGAAATTTCGAATTGGGGGATTTGAAAAAACCTAAAATCTAAACCCCGAAAATGGAACTCGAAGGCCGGAGGACGAGTCCCGACCTCCAACTGTCTGTCGAGAGGCTCGTCGTCGGCCTTAAACTCACGGTGTCGGTGGCTGTGGCTGTGGCTGAAGAAGAAGAGAGAAGCGAAGGAGAAGAGAGAGAGGGAAGAGAGAGAAACTGAAAATAATTTTAGGGTTAGGCGGGGCTTTTTTTTATCTGATGATATATATTTTTCAAATATATTATTATAAATATGTAAAACAAACGTATATATATTATATAGTTATAACTTATATACATATATATATATATATATATAAATATGTCAATTTTCCGGTTGGTGGTGGTTCACTAATTCCGAGAAACCATTTGCACCAGTTCCTAAAACCGACTAAACCGAAGGCACTGTTTACGCCGCACCCTTTGCATCATTTTAATTCGGTGCGATCGGTATAATCGGTTCGGTCGGTTTTTATCAGCCCTATTATACACCAATTATTCTTACGCTAAATACTACCAAAAGTTCTGGAAACGGGGCCTCAACGCTGAAACATGTGTGGACATGTTTAAGATTAATTAACATCACCTCACCTCATCTGTCTTTCTAAAATTATGTTATTTTGCAAACAATAAGTAATCAGTTTATATATTTTGCAGCTACTGTACTTTCAAAATCATGGAAATTAATTCCTTTAAATACTGTAGGTGGAAAAATTACAGTATATATTATCGGCCTTTTCAGTCCATACACATTCACAAAAATATTTACTAACGGATGTGAAAAAATATATATATTTTTTTACCAAAAAAAAAAATATATATATATATAAATATAAAATTATGACGGATTGGAGCTAATTAAGTTTTGGGCTTTAGGCCCAAACGAAGAAAAGGTTTGTCCGGATCAAAGATAAAATTGAATCTCCTTGTTGACGAGTCCACCAGTGACCAATCCTTGTTAAACTTTAAATCACATAGAAAAAGTTGGTTTCAATAGTATATTTCACATAGACCGCTACCTCCTGTTAGTCCAATTAAGTTTGACTTTCAATCATTTTAATCTGTCAAATGAACGGCTCACATTTAAGATATTAATAATGGCAACGGATAACTGGAACAATCAGGCAAGAAAAATATCTTCTTCTAATACTGTGCGAATTGGAGTATATTTAAAGGCAACTCCCAGACCCCAGTTGAAAAATAAAATAACATACAAAATATTTGTTTGGAAAGAAAGAAGCAAAAAATGGCGTCTTCAAAGGAGGTAGCGGTGGAAGAAGATCATACTGAAACATTTGCATTTGCCATCGAACTAGTGATGGCATCAGTGCTACCCATGGCGTTAAAAACTGCGGTGGAGATTGGGCTCTTAGAGATAATTGCAAAAGCAGGCCCCGGTGCCAAACTATCCGCCTCAGGTATAGCAGCGCAGATGCCAACCAAGAACCAGGCTGCGCCAATCATGGTGGACCGGATTGCTAGGCTCTTGGCTAGCCACGGTGTGCTCTGTTGCTCCGTGGTTGGCCTGGAAAGACTCTACAGCTTGTCACCCGTGGCTCACTACTTTGTGCCAAACCAAGATGGAGTGTCGCTAGGCCCCTGTTTGGCGTTGGTTCATGACAAAATCTTCTTGGATAGCTGGTATAGCTTTCCGCTTTCCGTATAGTTTCATTATTATTATTCATTTAATTCAATTTCTAGCAGAAAATTAACTAATCATTAATTGACTCGAAATTAAATAATCTGCGCTGCGCATCTAATATCCAATATCCAGGTCTCATCTTAAAGATGCAATTTTAGAAGGAGGAATAGCATTTGAAAGGGCACATGGAACAAATCCCTTCGAGTATGCTGGAATGGATGCTAGGTTCAATCAAGCTTTTAACTCGGCAATGTTCAATGGCAGCACCATAGAGACCAAGAAAATTCTGGAGTGTTATAAGGGTTTTCAAGGCATCAAGCAGCTTGTTGATGTTGGCGGCAACCAGGGGATCACACTTCACTATATCATTTCCAAGTACCCAAATCTCAAAGGCATTAATTTCGACTTGCCCCATGTTATTCACCATGCCCCATCCTATCCAGGTATATATATATAGCTTTAATTAATTAATTATAGTAATTTTAATGACCCAGATCAGATCATACAATTAATGTTTTAATCTCGGGCATGAATTCAATTTTGGTCTAACTATATGTATAGGGGTTGAACATGTTGCTGGAGATATGTTTGAAAGTGTTCCACAGGGAGATGCCATCTTTATGAAGGTAATTTTTCTAGGTAAAGTCAAACTAGAAGTTCTATTCTTAAATTAACTTTTGTATCCATGGTTTTCTTCCTTGCAGATGATTCTCCATGATTGGGGTGATGAGCAGTGTTTGCGATTGTTAAACAACTGCTTTAAAGCCATTCCAGATAATGGAAAAGTAATTATTGTAGATTCAGTAATTCCTGATATGCCACAGACTAGCCATTCGGCCAAGGCCCAGTTCCTAGGCGACATCTTAATGATGACTCAAAACCCAGGAGGAAAAGAGCGAACAAAACAAGAATTCATGGCATTGGCGACTCGAGCTGGATTTAAGAGGGTCAACTTTGAGTGCTCTATTTGTGACATTGCTTGGGTTATGGAGTTCTATAAAACATAGCAATTCCCTTCAATCTTGCTTACCTCTCCACTCCAAAAATTGAAAATCAGCTTTTTATCCACCTGTTATGTTAATGTAATTCTATCTTTGATCCCACTTTTCTTTTTCTTTGTACCAAAAAGAGAAGTTTTATCTTTTACTGGCTGTGTCATATGCAAGTATATGATATGGTCAGATTTTACTCCATTAGGGCACTCGTAATAAATTAATCGGAGAGAAAAATAAAAAATTTAATGGAGTATTCGAAGATGGAGTTGCAAGGTCCCTTTTCTTTATTTTGCTGTTAAGTTGGTATATGTTCCGTTGGTTCTTTTTTTTTTTAGGTAAAAGATGGATAATTTCATTTATTTGGGCAACACATCTATATCTATACTATATATAGAAGTATGAATAAGGGGAAATTTTATGTTTTCCGATTATACCCTTATTTTTAAAATATATTTCCAATTGTACTATTTTTTAAAAAACATATTTCTAAATTACCATTACTAAATAATATTTTAATTATTCCATTATTTCTTTAATTATAAATTATTTCATTATTAATTATTAGATTATATAATACGTATAATTTAGTACTTCCATTTTTCTCTTTTTCGTACTTCCATTTTTCAAAAATGAAAACAAAAATCTGAAAGAAAGGTAATTTATAATATTTTATTAAGTAGTAAATTTTTTTTTTGAGATAATAATTTATCAAGTTTGTCTAATATTATTAAGTTTGATAAAGAATAGAGATTTGTAGGAAAAAAAAAAGAATAGAGATAAGATTAAAGAGTGGATATGGTGAGAGATGGTGTAGAATAAAACTTTGTATTAGAGGTGTTCATGGGCCAGGCTGGGTCGGGTTCGGACCGGGCCTAAGTTTTGATTTATTCATATATGGTTTATCCAAGTCTGACCCGGCCCGGCCCGGTTAAACGGACCTAAACTCATGACCAAGCTCGTCCAATAAAAAAATTCTTTGTCCAAGCCCTCCCGTTTAGTAATTAAATATATATTATTTATTCATTTTAAAATCATTATTTATTATTTAAAATATATTTATTATTTATTTAATAATTAAATTAAACCTATATTAATTTTATAAGCAAAGCTTTCATTGAGTGCCACATGGCATTAGGTTTTTTTGACAAGTGTCAATAGTTAATTTTTTAATATTTTGTTTATTATATTTGTATTCATTTAGTTTGGAAAAATCAAAAGACATTCATCCCCTTTTCCTATATAAAATAAATTAATTATAAATTTGTTATGAATATTCATGCATATTGTGATGTCCATGAATCTAAAATTAAAGCATGGATAAGATTAATAACTTGGTTCATTCATACATATATACCTATGTACTAAGTTCATCCTCTTATATTTATGGTGATGTATCTATGTGCCTATAAATACACCACTTACTTTGTTATGAAATAGGATGAATAAGAACAATTTCTCCCATTTTTCATATTTTCTTCTTCTCCATATTCTATTGTTTCTCTATTCTCTTGTCTTTTTCATGTTTCAATTTTCTATTCTCTTCGTTTGTTTTATTATCATTTCACAACAAAAATTCATTTCTTAACTGAAATTTTCTTAAAAGAATTTATAAAATAAAACAGCCGCTCGCGAAGCGCGGCCGGGAAATTCTAGTATATATTATATATAAGATAGTATAGCTTAATTAACATATATATATTTTTTTTATCAAAAATAGTTAATTTACACATTTAATAAATATTTTAACTAGTTAATCTAATTACAAACAAATAAAATAATCTAATTATTTAAGTATACGGGCCAGGCCGGGCCACAGTCCTGGCATTATTCCACCTTTCAGGATAAGTCCGCTTCGCTGTCCCCTAGCCAGCAGCTCGGCTCGGGCCAGGCTTTTATAGCTAAGACCAAGTCCGACCCATTTTGTAAACGGGGTTTAAAATTTTGTCCAAGCCCGTCCAACGGGCTTCAAAATTTTGTCTAAATCCTCCCAAATATCAGCGAGCTTACAGGTTTGGGCGGGTAGCCCGGCCCTTGAACAGATCTACTTTGTAGTCATTGAATGAGATTAAGAAAGAATTATGTGTCATCAATCTAATGAAATTCTAAAAACCTTACATTTTAGGATCATCTTAAAAGAATTAATGCCCTTTTTTCTAGAAAAGAAATGCACTTTTTTTTTTCATTTTTGTTTGTATATTTTTCTAGAAAATAGTAGTGTGGTAGTGTAAATAACTTTACTTTTTTTATACTACTCGTAATAAATTAAGGGTAATTATTTGATACACCGGCGGTGTAAATTTTGGACTCCACAAGCGGGTTGTGGAATTAATATATGTCTATTTTTTTAATAAGTTTTAAATATTTCAATCTAGTCCCTAGGAAACACGTGTCATCCTTCAGGAATTGCATATGTAGTCTGTTAAACTCATTGACGATATATTGAATTTTTTTTTTGGTATCCCATCCGGTATCAGGGGCTTTGCCCTGACTAATCCGGATCCGACCCGGGTTGCGCACCTGGTTATGGTGGGTGAGTCTCCCAACAGGGGCAGCTGCGTACGCAAGGTCTCAAACCCGAGACCTGCTTAAACTGGAACAGGACACTTACCACTTGATCCAACCCCTGTTGGTGATACATCGAATATTTTGCCATAAAGAAATAAGAGTGTAAAATGAAAAATAAAGACCGTGGTTGGGCGTGGGCCGAAGTTAGGCCCTTGGACTTTGGTCTACCCGAATTCTCCGTAACTTGCACAATACTCCAATAGAGCATTTATTAGATCTCCGTCGCTTCAAATTGCTCTTATCATTATTATTTTTTTTTTTGCCTTTCTACTTTCCACTGAAAAGAAAGGACACTCAGAAATCAGAAGTCATACAGCAAAGAGAAAAAAAAATGGGGAAAAAATCAAGATTGAAAGCCAAAACCAATTCCAGCGCTGCCGCCGCCCCTCAAAAGGATCCAGAAGACTGGCTACAAGAAGAAAAGAACTTCACTCAGGCCCTGCGCTTAGCGAGCGCCTCAGCGCTGCCCATGGCCATGCAAGCGGCCATTGATCTTGGTGTTTTCGACATGCTTGCTTCGGTGGAATCGGGACTTCCCTCCTCGGAAATCGCCGCACGCTTGGGCTGTTCTGGCGATGAGTCGCTCAAAATGCTGGAGCGGCTCATTCGTGTACTCTGTTGCCATAATGTGCTTGCATGCTCTGAACATAGCTACAGATTGACTCCTGCGGCTAAGTACTTTGCCCGGAACGAAGATGGGGTTTCGTTTGCGCCCTTATTGCGCTTGAATCATGACAGGGTTTTCCTTGAAAGCTGGTTTGCACACTTTTAACTTAATCCCTATTTTCTGCTACTTATGGTATATGCGAGTTTTATTTATATAGTTTTTTAAACCCTATCTTCTGAAACTTATAGTATATGCGAGTTGTGTTTATATAGTTTTCCTCAGTATCTTTTTGTTCACCGTCCTGACTAGTTACTTTGGGACGATCTCTCTGCATAATGATTTGTGTGGTATCAATTTCATTGAATTGCTAAGCACTAAGATTTAGTTTCCAGCGCATTTAGATTTCAAGGGAATACCCCTCTAGAATCATTTTAAGAGGTTGTGCGACAAAATGTTTGAGTCAATTGTAGTTCTAATTAGGAGTAAAAAGGCTAGGTGGAGCATGGGTAGTCACACTAGTTCCATTTTGGTAGTCTAAATGGAAATATGAATCGGTTGATTGTGCTTTTTTTCAAATGTTTCTTAGGTCTGGACTTAAGGATGCAATTCTTGAAGGAGGAACTCCTTTTAGCAGGGCCCATGGAATGGAGGTGTTTCAGTATCTTGGCAAGGATGGAAGGTTCAATCAAGTTTATAATACAGCTATGTTCAACCACACCACTGTTGTTTTGAAGAAGATCCTTGAAGAATACCTGGATTTTGAGGACCTCAAGACATTGGTTGATGTTGGTGGTGGTATTGGTGTGGCTCTTAGCTTAATCATTTCCAAGTACCCCTCTATCCAGGGTATTAACTTTGACTTGGCCAGTGTCATCCAACATGCTCCTCCATTTCCCGGTATGATTTTAATTCATTACCCTTTGTTGTTCATTTCATATTCATGATTTCACATTTAGTAGTTATATGTAACAGCTTTTTTCGCAGGCAATTAATGGTTATGATGAGCTATATTATGCCCTAATGCCCCATATCACTTTTTTATCTCTTTAGTTGTTCTGAGTGCAATTTCACAAATCCTACAGCTGTGGACATACAGTATCAACATCACACATAAATATTATCCAGTTTGTTCAATTTCATCAATCTTTGTATTTGGTTTTCAGTATTTGACATAATGGTACTTAGTACCCGGAAGTGTGGCTTCTTGTCTGTTCGAGTAGTAAAGCTTTTTCTTGCTGAAATCCTTTATATAGAAAAAATGAGCGGAGAAGATTGAGAAGATCCTGCAATTAATTGAATAATTTTAAATGGCTAAAAGTTTAATTTGATATCATCTATAGCTTTGTGAAGTAGCACTAGTTTTCCTGAAATCAACTATATCATAGGGGATTTAGCTAAGTAATTTATAATGAGTTGCAGGTGTGACACATGTAGCTGGGGATATGTTTGAAGCTGTTCCCAATGGGGATGCAATTTTTCTGAAGGTAAGCTCAGAATTTTGCTTTAATCTTTCCTGACTCAAGGATCTTTTTGTCCCAAATCGTCACAAACTGATTATTAGCACCACCTTAACATGGTTTTAGGTAACTTACAATTAATTATGGTTATTTTGTAGGGGATTCTTCGGGATTGGAGTGATGATAAATGCTTGAAGTTGTTGAGAAATTGCTGTAATGCTATTCCAAAAGATGGAAAGGTTATTGTTATAGAGCAAATTCTTGCATCTGGTGCTGACCTTTCCAATGCAATGGAAGCAAAACTCTTGAATGATGTGCTTACTATGACCCTGAATCCTGGAGGGAAGGAGCGGAAGCAAGCTGAAATGTTTAACTTGGCACTTCAATCTGGGTTTAGAAGTGTCAACCTGTCATCTTACGGGTGTCATTATTGGGTTTTTGAGTTCACCAAATCTCCAAAGTTCTTTTGATGGATTTGGCCCTTGGGGGTTCCTCAATTACCTGGTATATATTTCATATTTGTTAGCTTAAGCGTAGAGTTGGAGAAGTGCTTTTTGTGCAGACTACAGGCCTTATGTCGCTAATTTTGTGGAGTATGCCTATTTTGGTACTATCTGGTTATCCTAGCAAACTCAGATGATCAGATGCCTTGCATTTATCAGGGTTTGGATGATGTGATTAGGAACTTATCGGAATTTAGGAAATATGATACTAATTGCCTTGACATTATTATGATGATATATATTTATATTTTGCTTGAGAACATATATGTAGATATTTAAAGATGGATGTCTAATCTATCCAGTGATTCGGTGCTCTTAATCTGTAAACTTGATCAGTAATGGATTGACTTCTATTATCTGTAATATATCACATTTCACAACTGACCCTATCGAAGAGGGTATAAATTGTTGGTTTCAAACTCAAATAATTACCATTTTTTGGTGATTACCAATATTATTATTGAGTGAAGCGGTGTTAATACTACCCTTTCGAGGAAATTTTAGGAGTTTTCACTACTTTACCTTCGTATTATATACTACAATCATATCACCCTGATTGCTTATAAATTAGAAGCATTTTTTTTAAAAATTTTCGCATTTTCTCTCCTTTTATTTTAGTTTGGGGAATGTCAAATGTGTAGCCCACTGTATGTCAACTAGGAAAATTAACGGTTCATTTCAGCAGCGAAACAAACAAGGGAAAATATGGTTTGCTAAAAATTCGTAAGTTCTCAAGTGTATTAATAAACCATTTAAGTAAGCCGTAGATTGCGCAGACCCTTTCAACTACTCAATTGTGAAATAAATCGACATACATTAAAACACAAATTTCATTTCATACAAGTAATAAGCACAACATTAAAACATTAGCACTATATTAAAGCAACAAAGCCCATTTAAGACCTAACGAGTTAAACGCACAGTATATATACCTTGGTCCCGGGTGGGGTGGAAGTGGGAACTTGCAGAGCAAGCTAAAAATCGTGCTTCTCGAAAGTGGAAACGAAGCTATGGACGCAGAACTAGAAGCCTTCACAGGGGCTATGCACCTGGCGGGTGCTTTGGCACTACCCAGGGCGATGCAAGCCGCCATGGATCTGGGAATTTTCGACCTCCTTGCTCAAGCGGGTTCAGGCCTCTCATCTTCTGATATCGCCGCCCGCTTGGCCATACGCGACCCTAACTCGCTGCAAATGCTGAATCGCCTCCTCCTCCTCCTCGCTCGCCCTCAGGTGCTTACTTGCTCCAATGGCTGCTATTCTTTGACGCCCGTGGCTAAGTATTTTGCCCGAAATGAAGATGGGGTTTCCTTGGCACCTTGGATGCGCTTGAACAACGATAAGGTTTTCCTCGAAAGCTGGTCCGGAGTGAAGGATGCGATTCTAAAAGGGGGAAATCCCTTTAACAAGGCTCATGGCACTTCCAATGTGTTTGAGTATCTTGGCAAGGATGGAAGATTCAGTCAAGTTTGTAACACTGCTATGTTCAACCACACCACCATAGTCGTAAAGCAGATCCTCGACTTCAACTATGAGGGCTTTAACAACATCAAGACAGTGGTCGACGTTGGTGGTGGGATTGGTGTGGCTCTTAACCTAATCACTTCCAAGTATCCCTCTATCAAGGGCATTAATTTTGACTTGCCTCATGTTATTCAGAATGCCCCTCCATATCCTGGTATGATTACAATTTTCTTTTCTTTGGTCAAAATGTTGACTTCATTCTACTAGCATGTTCTTTGTTCCATTGATCCTCCTTGTAATTTGTTACCATTGCTTGGAAACGTGCCCTTTACCCCATTTCACTTGTGATTATATTGTTCTAGCCTTCTAGGAATGAAGATTCATTGATCTTTCAGGTTGAATTGTCTTTCTTGACTGAACTGGAATTGCAAGATATTATGCCTGATCTTAAACAAATGTCCTTGGGTTTTATGAAAAGTTATTCATTTTTGGGTTGTTGACGTTACTATATATGATGATTGCTGATGCCTGACACTTGGTAGAGATCCTAGATGGAACTGCTGATTTATTGATGATTAATCCAGGAGTAACTATCTAATTGTTGCAGGTGTGAAACATGTTGCTGGAGATATGTTTCAAAGCATCCCGAAAGGAGATGCTATTTTTCTGAAGGTAAAGTTATGAACTTGATTAGCACCTCTTTTTGCTGAAGCATTCTTTTTTTTTCCCCAGAAATTCATGAGCTAATTTCGCTAGAAAGTTTCTTTTCCCTTCCTCAAAACCCAATAAATTCCCAGAATATTTGAATCTCTGATAGCAATGGCATCATTCTGTTCTGGTTTTTTTCTCCATCATCGCTTAGATATTTGGGTCATTAATAATTCTTTCACTAAAATTCAAATTACTGACAGTGTTTTATGGATGTTTTGTAAAGGGCATACTTCGTGACTGGGGTGATGATCAGTGCATCAAGTTGTTGAGGAATTGCCATGATGCTCTTCCGAAGAAAGGGAAGGTTATGGTTGTGGAGCAACTTCTTCCCCTTTTTGTTGATGCTGTGTACTCAATGCAAGAGAAACTCTTAAGCGATGTACTTGCAATGACTCTGAACCCAGGAGGAAAGGAGCGGAACCAATCGCAAGTCCTCAACTTAGCATTGAAAGCTGGATTTAGTGATGTTACCGCTTCATGTATTCCTGGTCAATATGTGATTATGGAGTTCATCAAGTAGGTTGGCATTAAGGTAAGGTTATTGAGTTGGTATGTACTTAAGATGGTATAACTATATATCTGCTTTAATTAAGGGAACTTGTTTGATGTAAAGCTGACTTTAAGATATCCAGATGTTTTAAACAGTCGATGTAGTTCTTGACTTGTTGTGTTTCAAGTGACAAAAGAAGGTGTTTATTAGCATATGATGATGATACTTGATAGTGTGCTACAGAGTAGAAAATAGAAATATACATGTATCTCAATTGCGCACGACAAAACCACATTACATTGGTTTTCATCTGGTTAGAACTTTTGCTAACAAAATGAAGCAAGGTCATATGTTGTTGATGCTGCAAAGTATATATGGCTTCAGATTTCTAGTGTTCACCTCATCTCAGCACTCAGCAGCATTTGAAACCGATTCCCTCTAGCTGCTGCTTCCGATTATTTCCTTGTATGTTTCTTTTACTTTTTTAATCAGAGCTTCCCTGAATTCAAAAGTAGGATGAAAGACCATCACTTAAATGGGAAAATTCTTGGGAGAGATTATAACTGCAATGCACATTAATTGGAATAGCATGTATAAAACTCACCTGTCTGACCCTTTTAAGAAGTTTTTGTATGCAAAGTACTGCAAGGAGAAACAATAACATGCATAAGAATATAGGAAATGTTTTGATGATAATTTTATCTATAGGAGATATAGAGATGATATATTCTAATTCTACCTTGTAATACTAACATAAATATTCTAAGTTTAGGCCTAAAAGAAATAGCATTAAATTCAAATATAAGCATGTAAAAATTACTATATATGACTTAAAAGAGACAAAAGCGAGTTAAATCCAGCTTACCCCTGAGTAGCCAATACCCACGACCTCCAGAAGGCCAGGAATCAGAGGAAGCCTATCAATTGCCTGTTAAAGAAGACAGACCCATTTAATTGTCTCGTTTGAATTGAAGATTATAATAATGAAATGATTCATGTTTAATCAGTTAAGAATTAAGACAATATTCTGCAAATGAAAAGAAGAATCTAACCGAGATCATTCCAGCGGATCCCCAAAGGGCAACCACTCCTGCTACAGCAAGTGAACTCACAGCATACTTGTCTTCAACTTTATCCCACTGAAAACCCATCCACATATTCCCGTTTAAGCTAAAATCATATACCAAAATAAACAAAGAAGAAAAAGAGTTGATGCAAAATTCTCACCGCTTCTTGAATAGTCTTGACAATCTCAGGCGTCTCAACCGTGGCAACTTCCGCTGGAGCCTCACCAGTGGCCATAGCCATCACATTTCGAGCAATCTTGCGACCTAAAAAAAAAAAGTTTGAAAACGCCATTAATTACAAAACCGAGTAGAGCACTTAACTTGATGGATTGATAAAGTAAATGAAGTTACAGTAAGCGGCGGACTTCCAGGGACGACTCTGGGAAGGAAGGGGTGGAGGAGGAAGAGTAGGACGAGTGACGCATTGTGGGGAAGCAGCAGTTGGTTGACGAATAGCCTTGGCATCAACAAGGCTTGATGAGGAAGAGATTGATAGTGCACTGGTGGAAGCTGAAGCCATTTTTTCAGTACAATCTCTAACAGGAAGTTATAATTCCCTTTAGCTCCTCAGAGAGATTCTAAGGCCAGTGAAATTGATGCAATTACTTTAGTTTTTATAAATTTATTTATTATATATTCGCCTTATATGTATTTTTTTTGTTGCTTTCCTTTATTTATTTATTTATTTTTCTGGGTTTTAGTTGGAAATGAAATGATAATTGGGAGAGGATTGTTGTGGAGATGATTTGATTAGCGCGTTTGCAGGCAGAGAACCACTCATTCAGTTCATCTGGATAGTGCTGACGTGGCAGTTGGATAGGCCATTTATGGTGTTGATTGGATTGCATGTTCCAGGTTGGCCCTCTGTTTCTGCTCGTACCATTGATTCTGTTATCTTTCTCAACTCTCAAAAGCCAACCAAAAACCAAACCTTCCGAATCCAAAGTTCCAAACCCCAAAAATATCTTTTTCACCAATTATTTATTTCCTTTAACTGAGGAAAACATAAATAAATTCAACTATAATAATTGTTGGTCGGATGTGGGACACAAAAATGGGCTTAGATAGATTAGATCAAAATTCAAAAACATCCTCAATCTATTGGGCCTCTAATTAAGTTATTATATGGTCCAAATAATTAACGGGCCTTGGATTCTCTTTCTTCTGCGGCCCATTTCATGAAAAGGGTCAAATCCAAATATATATCCAATTTGCAAACAAGATGGAAAGGGAAAGAAATTTATGTTTTTTTGTCCGAAGCTGAAGTTTTACACATATTGCTTTGCTTGATTAACCAATATCTTAACTTAAGATCGTCCCCACAAGCACTTAATATTACTTGACTTTGTCTTATTACTACCCTATATTGCTATAAACTTTTTGCCTTTTCATTTCGGTGTTTGTTGGTATCGGAAACTTTGAATTCAAGTTCAACTCCATTAAGTTTACATGTCCAGGCATTATGCTATCTTAAAATAGAAAAATATTCACTTTTTTGCACTAAAACTTTAGTCATCCCACTTCCCTCCATGACCGTGAGTATTTGGATGAGTGCAACTAATAAGAACTTTGGTTAATTTATTTGTAAACACTTTTCGGCTGCCTCAGCCTAATAAGGCCCTAAGTAAGCCACGCATGAGGAAATTAAATATGCTTAATTTTTTAATTAATTCGTAAACATAGAGGTAAGGTATTAAGATTTAATTAATTCCTTGAGAGACATATAGCTGTGGAATACTACATGAAAATGACGTTTGTAACGTCTTTAACATTAATAAAGCCTATTGTTATTGAAAAGCAAATCATCCGCCGAAAGCTAACCAGAAACCAAAACAAAAAGGCCTTCACGACCAAACAAGAAACCGAAAGAAACCCATTTTTCCCGATTTATAAACGTTTGGTTTTTGTGTTGCTGCAGGCGAACGTGCATGAATGGAAAGTGCTTTACTTACATAGTTGAGAGAGTTGAGACGCCACACGCGCTCAAGGGTTAACGTGATTGACTAGACAAAAACCCTTACAAGTTACAACAACATCAATAATTAAATCCTTTTTGACCTTCTTTTTCCTTTGGCTTCGTAAGCAAAGCAAAGCAAAGCATGGTTCTGTTTGATTAATGAATATGGTGTGATGTTGACGAAATTAAAGAGTCGATGGAGTGTCGAAGCATTGGTCAAAGATGGGCGGACGAAGGATGAAAAGATTCAATTGAAGAAAATGTAGGTAGGGGCCCAAACCAAGAACATGATGAATCTCTCTGGTCACTCTCTGTTAAGATACGGTGGATACCTTATGATCAGAAGGGAATCAAGCTTTGATCGTGACCCCACTTCTCCCTTTTGGGACATCATAAAATACCCTGGTTTTTAAGCTTTAACCATTTCAAGACTCAACACCCCCCCCC